>VZSV01000085.1:2677440-2689178 GCA_013398735.1 Nothocercus julius | reverse complement strand
GAGAGGGGCAGGATCCCCTCCCTCGACCTGCTGCAGACGCTCCTCCTAATGCACCCCAGGATCCCATTGGCCTTCTTGGCCACGAGGGCACTGCTGCCTCATGGTCAACTTGTCACCCACCATGACGCCCAGGTCCCTCTTTGCAGAGCTGCTCTCCAGCAGGTCGGTCCCCAGCCTGTACTGGTGACTGGGGTTATTCCTCCCCAGGGGCAGGACCTTGCACTTGGCCTTATTGAATTTCATAAGGTTTCTCACCACCCACTTGTCCAGTCTGTCCAGGTCCCTCTGGATGGCAGCGCAGCCCTCTGGGCTGTCAGCTCCTCCTCCCAGTTTGGTCTCATCAGCAAACTTGCTGAGGGAGCCCTCCATCCCTTCATCCAGGTCGTTAATGAATAAATTGAACAGGACTGGGCTGAGGACTGACCCCTGGGGGACACCGCTAACCGCAGGCCTCCAACTCGACTCTGCATCTCTGATCTCCACCCTCTGGGCTCTGCCATGCAGGCAGTTTTTAATCCACCTCACCATCCACTCATCTAATCCACACTTCTGGAGCCTGCCCATATCTGCACATTGACATACCCCTGGACTCCCACCAAGAAAAGACTCTAGAAACAGCCACACAAGATGAAGGGTTCCTGCCTGTCACTTTCATCTATAAGCCCACTATCCTCCTTAGCTACCATCCACTTTTTTGTGGTGGCACAATTGTTAGTGAAGCTGCACAAATAAATGATTTAAATTAAAAATAACTATGCAGAAAAAAAAAAGGGGGGGGGGGGGCAGGGATAAACAACCTGGGGAGCCAGGAGCGATCCGAAATTGTGAAGAGAAAACTAAAAGACCACAGAACTAAAGTTAAAATCCATCCCAACAATGGTCCAAACAGGTGGGTTTCTATGGATGTCTGGCTTATAAAGGGATGGCCCAACAAGCACTGAACAAGGCAATTTCCCCAAAGAATAAACAAAGTGACCAAGGAAATCAAAACACCAAGATTGAAGTTCTAAAAATGAATACCAGGTAAAAGAAATTAAGTGAAGAAAAGAAGTGGGTGCCAAAATTGTGAAATAGGGATCCAGCAAATATTTTGCATGCCTAAGTAAATCTGTATATTCCTCCTTAGCTCCTCACTTTCCCTTCAGTCTTTAACACCCATTTATGTCCCCTCCCCTTCCTAAGCCGCATTTCTTTCTCCTGCTGTTCCCCCAGCACTTCTTCAAATCTCTTTTGCAGTTTAGCTCATGGTTCTTGCTGTTCGCTTCCTTACCCAACCACTCGCAGCATGCTCTCCCCTCTGGCCTATGCCTCCCCACTTTTGACTTCCATTTTTCTAATATCTCGCTTGAGTTCCCACTTCTCTCGCCCAAATTGTCCAAGCTCCTCCTGGCCTCTAAACTCAGTGTTTTCCCAACTTCATCCTCAATCTCTCCCCCATCTCTTCTCCTGGAACACAGTCACAGACTTTTTGACCATCCATTCCAATCTCCCACTGCTCCTGGACATTTTCTTTTAAATACTCAACTTGGGGAAATTTCATTTCCATTCAGCTTAGGTTTTCAAGCATAACAGCGACAAAATATTGCAGTGTCTAACAAAGGAAGTAAGGGACTTGGCAGTGCTAACAGCTTTGTTCCTGTAACAGAAACAGACTTGCTAACACAGATAGCAAGAATAACACTTCCATTGAATTTCAGAGATGTAGGTATATGGCTGAGTGGGTGGTAAACATACATACATATCTGTAATAATCATATGTTTCAGACAAAAATAAATGTTACATATAAACCAAACATTTAATTATCCCAAAAATTCCATCCTCCTTATAAATAAAGGATATTTTTCCTGAGAGGAAAAGTCATCAAAGAAGAATGTGCCATTCTTTTATGGACTTTCAAAGTTATCTATTATCTTGTTCTTGGCAACGTAGAAATATGAGTGATAGAAATTTGGCAAATAGTAGGAAATTGGAGCAGGTTCCCATAAAAAAGGGCATTTGAAGATGACTGACGTTGGATGATCATCTTACTAACTGGAAAGCATTTGATTTTGCTGTAGGATCTGTGGCTAAGAAAAAGCAATATGATCTTACTTTTTAATGTTATAACTAAACACTTCCTATAGTCATTATTTCCTATGGAAAAAGGTTTTTCACTTACCTCAGACAAGTTCAATTATACGTTATGTTCTATGATGAATACATATCCCACCACTCTATGTTTTACTTGGAAACAACGGCCTATGTCAGTGTGCACAGTTGGGATTTTCTCCTCTTAATTTGCTTTTGTGCAAGTAAACACAATTTTCCATAAGCAATATAAGTGAAATGGCTAAAAGCTCTGCTTTATTTCTGGCAGAGACATGGGAAGGCCCCGAGCAGTGAAGATGAAGGCCAAGCATCAGAAGACTGTTTGGGGAGTTAAAATGCAAGCTATTGAAAGACAATTCTCCAGGTGAAAAGCTATTAGAGCTAAGCTATGACCACACACTGGAGCAATTCTAGTTTAGGATAAGCTTCCTGCTGTGTTGCTGTATTACACTAGTGGGACTGATCACTGCAGAACAGTCATATAGGAAAAATATGAGTGACACTTTGCCCTGCTTCTTTCTTTTTCCAGCCTGCACTATTTAGTCACAGCAATTTGCATTTAAAATCTGCCCAGCGTCACATTTCTCTGTGCCTCAGAGACATTGTGGATATTAATGACAAATTGTTTCCTTTATTCTCTCAGAAACTTAGCTTTTAAGAAGCCCAAGTTAATCTTTGTAGAGTGAAAAGTAACGCTCCTGTAAGTAATCGTGCTTGTCATCCACGTGTCGTAGCAGTAAACTAGGCCTTTCAGGAAGAACAGGGCAGCAATGTAATGTAAAGAATGTAATAGGATCTCTTTAATGGCAAAAATATCTAATGTTTACCTGAAGGACATATGAAAAGCTCTTCAACTCTTTGAGTTCAGCCCATGTAATTGGGCTTCATAATAATTAAAACCAAATGGAGAGAAGCCCTTCTCTTATAGCTATTAGACTTAGAAAAGGCAAGGTTTTAAAACATTCTCAATCTCAGTGTTTTTACCTTTAGAAAGATTTTTGCTTTAGCAGTGATAAGCAGTCAATCCTAGTGAGATTAGCACACTATTTACAAGCAGTCAAGGGCTGTTAGCCATTTAGTTAACATCTAACAGGTACTTGAGCGGTAAACTGCTCCACTTATAAAATCCAAAGTGCACTTTGTTTATTTACATTGGTTTCAAAGGCAGGAGAAATGCCTGCAACCTTGCACTGCCCTAACTGCTGGCAATACACTCTATACTACTCTCCAAGGGAAGGTTTCCTTCGGCATAACTACATCTCTCCTTCTAAGAACCCTTTGTGACTTTCAAGAATGGCTTTAAAAGGGGACCAAGACAAGCAGATGAGAAAGGTCTATCCACCCCACCTGGCCAAGGGAGAGCAGGTAGATTATTACAGACTGCAAACTGAATAATGGCTCAGTGATGCCAGGCTACCTTGGAGAAAAACAAGCATCATCATTATCTGGATCTGATACAAGGACATGCTAAGGGCAACCCTCAGGTCTTCTTACCGTGCGCAGTGAGACTGAGGTCAGAGCAGGAGCTCTCTGCCGAATTCGAGCCCTTGAACACTGCTGTAGAATCAAGGGGGACAACCCGAAGGAGAGCAACAGGAATGCACAAAGCTACAGGAAATGTGACTTGGAAAGATTGGAAATAGTCTTAAAACACTGACAGAACAAGAGGACTGCCATGAAAAGCTTCTACCAAGGAAAGGGAATTACATCCCCTCCATATGCCTGTAATGAAAAACTAAACCACCTAAAATTCAAAAGAGAAGTGTAAGTGTTAGGCCAGGCTTAATGAAATTTTTCTAATGTAAGGAGAATGGCTAAATGGCAGTTTATGCACTTCTGAAAATACAGAGATGACTTAGCCACAATGCCACAAGAAATGCAGAGGCCGAACCTGTTAGAATACATTTGTTTATCCCAGTTCAGGGAGCCAAAACAATATCATCTCATTTTTTGGTTACAATATCCTTTGAAATATGAATACGAGGCTTAATATGAAATGCAGACATCACTTCCCACTCTGTGAAGCTTTCAAGAAGGCTGCCTCAAGCCTTCATGAGTCACATAGCATAAGCCCCAGAATTAGCAAAAGTTATTGAGGCCCACAGGTGTGGATTATCACATAACAATGGCTCAGAATCAATACAGAGCTAAAAGACAGAGTAAATTCTGAACCAAATGAATCTCTGATGTAATTTTAGTGGTCAGCTGACTTTTACTATCAATGTCTTTATCTCTTTCTGATATGCTGAAAAAAGATTGGTTTCATCTTTCAGGATGTCTTTAATACCCATTTTGGTGAGCAGAAAATGGCATTTAAACACCCAGGCACATTGATTCTTGAGAAAGTATCATCCACATGACCTTTTTTTCTGGTTCTTTTGGAAGAAAAAGCTGCAGAACATCTTTAGGGTCTTCTGCTAAACAAGTAGATTAAGTTTGCTTGGAAATACTGATATTAACCATAAATGTAAAACACATTGCATTAAATTAAACATTATTAAATTTTTTACCTGTTCACATTCTAATTTAGTAAAAAGTGCAGATAGAGATTCCATGAGTGCTGGCTTTATCAGTCTCTAAGTCATTTCTAATGCAATCCTTGATGAATCATTTAATCAATTTATTGATCTATAAAATGAATATGATGTTAATCTCCAGACCTATTACATTCCATTAGTTAACTCAGTTCATTTAGTAATGGTGCAAAATAACAAATACAGTCAAGGGTACATAGAGTTCTTTATTCCATTTAGAAATATAGCTTTCCTGTGTGGTTTGCTTTTTCTCTACTGGAAAAGATTTAACGTGTCAAGGAATCCAACAGCAGCATAAATCAACACTCTGCATGTGTGTCAACTTTATCTATATCCATAAAGCTTGCCTTTGCAGACACATTTTGAAGGTCAGCATGTTTTTTTTTTAAACTATGTGGACCACAGTTTCACCCAATACATTTCACTGTAGAGTCCAGTATTATGTTACCTATCACACTTCAAGGTTACAGTTCTCTGACCGATGCAGTACCCTTATATTCCTCACATTCAGATTAAGAAACACTTTAGTTTGGTGAATATCTTCCAGAGGGAAAAAAAAACTTCAGGTCAACACCGCTGCTCTCTCAAACTAAGTATTATGTTCTACCAGCATTACATAAAATGCTGCATATGAAAATAAGCTCTATTTTGTCAGTGAATGAATCAAGCGAAAGAATTAATGGAAATATGGAATATGGAAAGAATTAAAAAAAGAAATCCTCTTTGTTTTTAAAAAGGAAGGAACTCTTTTACAGTTTTGTTTCCCTTGCTGAGCTTCAGAAACGTCAGAAAACTTTTCATTTTACCTGATTTCTGATAAGCCTCAGTGTTTCTCAGCCCGTAGAATAGCAAGCATATTCAAAATAAATAAATAAAAGGCTGCAAGTTGTTAAATTGCTCTAGCTCTCAAGAACAGCTAGTTTTACTTCAAATATAACAACTCTAGAGCTTATTCCTAGTTTTAAGAGTGCTGATAATGCTTGCCTAATATTGATCCTTTGCTATAACATATTTAATTTACACCTTGTACATTTTTTTTCAGTGCCTTGAACTGCAAGTGGTTAAATCTGACAGAGTCAAACAGCAATAATTTTGCATGAAAGAAGTATCTGAAATGTCACTCTCCAATGGACAAGATGTCTTCATCACCATAATGAATGTATCTGTATGTTTATGCATTGAAAGAGAGGAGAGCAGGAAAAGAGAGGTAAGGAGATAGAAACAGAAGTTGAATAATAAGTAGGAAGATGAAAGATGGCAGAAAAATGCCAGTGAATCCAAAGTCAGTCAGCAGTTAAATTCCCTTTTGCAAAATACTCTAAGATAAGGATATCTGATATAACACATTTACATTTTAAAATACAAAGGAGTATGGTAAAATATACTGGTAGAATCATTTGGTAACATTTGGGTAATCTGTAACTTGGTCCTACTTCATTACATAAATGAAAAATAAGCAAATCTTTTCCAGATAATACCAGCTTTTTCCCACTGACATCATATTAGCATGAACGTAGAGCTTAAGGGAGAAGCCATTAATGTAGAATAACACAGTGCAAAGCCAAATGGAAATTCAAAACTAGCCCCTTTCTCTGACCCAAAGAAGACTCAATTATGCCTGCGTACTCCCTGGCAAGTACTCATCTATCTTGTCCTTGAATATCTCCTACAATCGAGATCCTACCAGCTGCTCCCTGAGCTCTTCCAGACTTGCAAAAAGACTTGCAGAAAAGACTTGCAAAAAAGTCAGATTTTTCCCTAATTTCTGCTCCGTGTTCTGAAAAGACATGATTATACTAGACAAGACAGTTCTGTAACCAACTAGAATTTAGTTAGAGATGAGATAGTACAGTGAAAGAGGATTAATTTTTCAGCTGTGGATTTTATTGTTCTGCATTTGGGGATCACTTGAAAAGATCATCCATAAAGACTCTACTTGAAATCCTGATCACACTAAAGTCCTAATAACTTCAGATACCCTAGGATTTCATCCTTAGTTTTAACACTCCTCTCTAGTTGCTCAAATAGGTATTTTGTATTTTGGCAATCCTTAGAGAAGATAGTTCAGTATACTAGCCTCATGTAGGAAGGAGTTCTTATGCTTCATTGCTGTCTAACTTCCTATGCCTTGTTTTTACCATGCTTTTACCATGTTTTCCGCAAGTATTATATTTTGTCATTGGAAAGAAAAAAATGCTTTATTCATAAAAATTAATTTCATAATATACATATTTTCTTGTGCATTATAAACTTTGTTTCTGAAATTTGTTTCATCAGGTTACATCCTAGAAATTTCTATAACCTTACAAAATTCACCACAGGCCAACTTGACATTTTAAGAAATACCAGTTAAAAAAAAAAAATCTGTGGGAGGATGTGGCTATTATCCAGGAAAATAGTATACATTACTCTGGCTTGAATCTAACAGTACTTATTCTAAAAGGTGGAGCAGATGATTCTCCAGTATTGTAATAAATTCATTTATAGGATGTAAATTTATTACATCATGTTATATTTTTTTTTTTTTTTTTTTTTTTTTTTTTTTTTTTTTTTTTTTTTTGCATCTTAATGCAATCTTCATATAGCATTTCAGATTCCTTTATTCCACACTTTAGGCCCTGCTAAGTTCTATCAAAAATCCTGAATCAAGCAAGCAAGGTTTGTTGTAAGCTTTAAAACTTTTGCCTTTTAGCCAGCCTTGAAATAGAGATCAAATTACACCATACTGGCATTCATCTGTGTAAAACAATTATGAAATTTTTTGGCTTTTCTTTTCCCATGATAAGAAAAATCATCGGTTGTTTTAATTTAACATAGTCCCTTTGAAATCAGTTCACAGATGCTGAACACAGAGCTGAATGACCTCTCTTGGATTCACAAATGCAGGATGTACAGACTTTGGGGCAAATGGTCTGAAAGGTTAATGACTATGTCACAGGCAATGGGTAGCAATGAGGTTTTCAACAGCCAGGGAGTTACACTGGAATGAAGGGTCACAGGCAATAATCTGGAAAAAATGAATATACATGAGAGAGACAAAACGTAATTCTGAACTTTAATAACAGAATTAATGATGTTATATTGCTTCTCTCTGAGAAAGACACCCTCAACATAATGTAGCAACACCTTTTATAACAAGGCTTGACCTACAAACCAAAACAAGAAACACACAGAAAAAATATCTTCTGGAGCTTGGAGATGCTCAGTCTTGGAGCAACTTGCTCCTTCTGAAGTGAAATTGCTTCCAAATACTAGCAATTCATGCAAATTCTGAGGATGAAATTCAACTTGATTTATTGGGTTGCAGTAGCTAAGTGTCTTCAGTAAAGATTATATCTCATGGTGCATGATGAACACTGACAGGCTAGCCTTAAACCCCCTCTAAACTCACTGTTTACCTCTAGAGATTCTGCCTCTAAAGTCAGGAAGCTGCCAGGTGTATATGGTACACCACAGAAGCCACCAAGACACTACTCTGCCCCTTTTTCTTGGTGCCCAGCTCAACTTTGTTCAAGAACACCTTTAGGAAATCACACTAATACCCTGTTCTTTCATTATTTACTCTTTCATTTTCTTTTTTCGTAAGATGGGAACATTGTTTATTAGATTTTTCTAGGATTCAGTATTGTTGGTGAGTTTATGTTTAAAATTATTTACTATGAACAGCTTTCTATATACGTTTCTTGACATCAGGCCAGTATAAAAGATGAAAATGATTTAATTCTCTGTTGTGACAGGGAGAATCAGGGAGAAAGAATTGTCAGTGAATCTAGGAATGGGCAGCATTATTAGCAATGATGCAGAACATATACATAGTGATACCCCATGACAACTTGTCTTTTTCAGTGAAGATGAAATTACTGACAGAAAACAATGGTGTTGAAAGAATTTGAACTGTGAGCAGGCCATAAGTGTGTGGCCTTGTACCTCATCAGACCAATATAATCACTCTGACTCTGAGGAGTCTTTAGGTTTCTGAACAGCATAGCTCAACATTTTTTTCCTATGTCTATGTCCATTGGGTTGCGGCTCCTGGCACATACATTTATAATCTAATCAATTTTGTTTATATGAATAAATCAGTCCTGGAACATATTTGGTCACAAAGACCACACAGACAATGGTTGTTAGGAAGCAACTCTGCCTGAAAGAATGAAAACTAGTTAAGGGGATCTGTGTGGACAACAAACTGCATTAGTGCCTGCCAGAACTTGCTCCAGCAACCAGAATACACACCCTAAAAACAGAAGAGCTTTTTCCAGGACAACAAAGCTTCTTTTAATACAACAAAAAATACGGACAAGAACTTATTCAGTAAGGTATCCAGGTGATCTTTCAAAACTAAGTTATGTAGAAATAATCAAGTGTTGATTTTGTGTTTTGCAAGTAGTTTTATGTGAGGAAAACATCTTAGAATTCCTGTCTTGAAAGGATATTTCAAGAAAGGTGGTATAGCTTTATTTGGCTGAATCACATACAACATAACAGGATGGCAGATGTTAGACTGAACCATACTTGCAAGCCTGTACTCTCATGTTATGACTCTGTATACAAGCATTAAGATAAACAAACTGAATAGTTCTGGATGCCACTAAGTATCTTAGTATTGTAAAGTATTTGATTGTAGTATATACTTTCTCTGGCTTAAGGTTCATGGGGTAACTCTGAGTAACGCATTGTATCAGAAAAGTATTGTATGGAAATGAACAAAAAACAAGAAATAGCATTCAAAGTGAATTTCAGAAAATCTTAAAACTTATTAAATTGATACCGTAATAACTAGATGAACAACTTGAGTTTATATAGTTTCTACTATCTTGCTATCATCAACACATGCAATGCTGTCATTTTTTCCTGCTATAAAGTAATTTATAAAAACTTCTAATAAAGCTGATCCCGGCTCCACCCACTCCTTACTTAACTCCAAGACATTTTCTTTTCCACTTACTACTAATGCTTACTCCCCTCTGTACTACCAATTTCTCCCCACATTATTATGCAATGAAATATTCTAGAATGAAGATTTTTTGTTTGTTTGTTTGGCGGCGCAACATACTGATCTGAGTGACTATTTAGTGCATAGCTTAATTCAGCTCTCAGTGGGCTTTTATTTAAAAGTTCTTTGATGTCCTCTGGAAATATTCAGGTCATCTTGCCACAATCAGCATTGCAGGCTGTTAATGCGTATGGGGAGGTTAACAACCGACCCTTTGGTTAATTGCACGCTCACACCTCGGCAGATGCATGTGCCCCAGTGCAACACTCAGACTATGGCAAATAGGAAATTTCTAGGGAAATCACCACCATTTCAAAATTTCTGACTGGCTTAACGGGCCTTTGTCTTTTAACCACAATGGTTGCGATTAAAAATGATTGCAGCTGACGAATGCCATCCCATCATTTCCCGACATGAAATCATGAAATTCTGAAGCTATCCTCACACTTCGAAAAGAAAATCTCAGCACATATCAGCAAGCTTTCTAAGCTCGCATAAATACACACTAATATTTGAGGACTAAGAACTCCCATTTATTTCAGCTTGTTCCACTTGTTCCTAGCATTAGTAAAGAACACGCAGCTTTTCAGAGCAGAAGCTCTGAACAATAAGTTGAATAAGTGATTATTCCTTGTTTTAAAGACTGATGATGAAATTGCTCCAGATTTTTATGTGACAACATCTGGCATTTCGCGCACCTCCCCAAGGCAAGGTACTTCTGTTGGAAGATGAATTAAGTTGTTGATGCATTATCTTATTTCCTGTGGCAGCGATTTTGCTCCTGGCTCTGGAAGCAGGAAAACTCTCACAGTCAGTTTTTAACTACTTGTGCAATCTTGGCAGTGGCAACCAGGGTTGTTATTGTCAGCTTCTGTCATATCGAGAACTTCTTGGGCATAAGCAAATGTTTTATGAGGATTTAAGGAGCTGGCTGGGTTAACAGAGAGGTCCAAAAGACATATCCAGGCTTCAGATGGAGCAAAGCTTCATCAGAGCAGAGCTGGTAGAAATAGGCTCCTTTTGTCCTCATGATGGTGAATCTTGTCTACTTCAGAACAGACAGCACAGCATTTATGTTAGTGGTAATTATGTGGTGACTCTTATAAATGCATTGCTGTTGCTTTTGCGAGAATATCATCATGCTTGCCAGGACTTGTTTGAAGTAGCAATGTAGTATTTTCCACTATTCCGAAGAATATTCTCTATGTCTTTAGAAGATTGAATTTCTAAAAGCCTCTCTGTTTATACTCAGGTGAAAGAGCCATATGTTTGCAAGTTGCTGCTCTCAAGATTAATCAGACTTTGCACAGAACTGATGCCAACGTAAAAGAAAGAAGGCATTTCACATAATTTTGTTTCATTTCCTGACTGGATTAGGTATTTTTTGTGCAAGCAGCTCTAACCAAAATATTATCTATAAGACAGCTGAGCCAGCAGCTGTGTAGGTATCTTTTCAGAAGAGTCCCAAGTTCCACATCATTCTTAAGTAAACCTTATTTATGTATTTGTCTTCTCACCCACATAATTAATGAAATACTTCCCTCTCATAATTTCAGAAAGGTTTATTTAAAATCATGACACCAAAAAATTATCAGGTTGCTGATTTTCTCATAATATCATATTATTCAAGAGTTTTTCTGCCTTAGGCATATTAAGAAATATCATTTTAGATACACTACACAGTAACTAAATAAGTTCATAGAATCATAGGATGCTTAAGGTTGGAAGGGACTTCTAGAGATCATCTAGTCCAACCCCCTGCACACACAGGGTCACCTACAGCAGGTGGCTCAGGACTGCGTCCAAGCGGGTTGGGAAGATCTCCAGAGAAGGAGACTCCACAACCTCTCTGGGCAGCCTGTTCCACTGCTCCATCACTCTAAATGTTAGGAAATTTTTCCTTAAGTTCCTGTGGAACTTTTGGTGCTTCAGTTTGTGGCCATTTCCTCTAGTCCTATCAGTGGCCACCCCTGAGAAGAGGCTGCCCCATCCTCCTCACTGCCTCCCTTGAGGTACTTGTAGACACTGGTCAGGTCTCCTCTCAGCCTTCTCTTCTCCAGGCTGAACAGGCCCAGCTCTCTCAGCCTTTCCTCACAGGGCAGATGTTCCAGGCGCCGGA
>VZSV01000085.1:2654915-2674728 GCA_013398735.1 Nothocercus julius | reverse complement strand
TTTTTTTTTTTTTTTTTTTTTTTTAATCCATGTATGCATAATGCTCAAAAACAAGCAGCTCATTGCAATGCTGGAAAAGAAAACAGAAAAGCAAAAATTGCTTAAATCAAAACCATAACAAATGTAATGTGTTTTATTTTCTCGCACCATTGAATTAATTCACCTGACCTTTATCTTTTATTCTGAAAAATATCTTTGCTGCTATTTTTTTAGGATTTACATAATTCCAGGAAATGGTGTTCTATTTCAAAGGACTGCTAAAATATCATTCTCTAATAAAAAGAACTGATTGTGTGAGCCCCTGATCCAGCAGAACAGTAAGCACGTTCTAAACTTTAAGGGGAACAGGAGGGACATTAATGGAGCCCCTCTGAAAGGTAAAAATTTGCTTCAGTTTGTTGCTGGCTCTAGCTCAGAGGTGGTTGCAATGCTCAGTGACCTCATGGAAGTCCGCATGGGTAGTTTGGATGAAGTCCTGCTTAGCTCCTTTCCTTTCAATTCAGTGTCTATGCAAAAATTTAAAGTTATAACCAGGAGGAAAGCAGATTTACTTTGTTTTTGACCTTGTTTTAGCTGCGGAAGCTTAGCACATTTTGAGGAACAGTTTACAATGTCTACTTCTGAAGCAGTACAGGGTAATTTGTGATTATACTACTGTGAGCAAGGTTAAGGATTTAGGAAAGCTTAGGTTCAAGGAACTTAAAGTAATTGGAAATGCGGATTTTATGTATTTTATATATATATACATACATACACACATATATGCATATACATGCATATATATATAATATATATATATAATATATATGTATGTATTCCTATTGCACCTAGCTATTATCAAAGAGTGTCCTATGGTGTTTAGTGTAAGTATATATTGCATGATTCCTATCCATATCTTTCTAATTTAAATAGTTAACTCAGCCCTTTAAGAGCATTTCATATCAAATAACACCAAAGTAAGGGAAGCCACATGCGTCTCATATTGGAAATAAGAACTATGGGTCTAGTAATTCATTTTTAGTAGAGTGGATTTGGTTCTTCATTTCTGTTAAGCAGATAAGCGCACTATTTACTGCATCACGGTATCTTTTTTGTAGCTGAGGTTTGAAATGACATAGAAGTTCTGGAAGCTTAGGAGTTTCTTTGGGTATAGACACTGACAACACAGTGAAAAAGTTTGCTTGCTGTGTGACTGTATCCTGCAGACAGGGGTGGATATGGTTCAGTAATGCTATTTGTGTGTTTAATTTGTCTGCACAAAACTCTTTGTACACCATATAACCTATGCGAAAGGCAGCTGTATGCAAATCAGTGAAACTACATAGATAAGGAACAGACACTTCCAAAACATACTTTCATAAACTAGACGTAATGAAAACTACAAGATTTGTTCACCTGAACTATCTTTTCGCCAGCCTGGATACCCAGTTCAAATAATCACAAATTATTCTCTCAATTTCTTCCAGAAAGCTCTATTTAAATTTTTATTCAAATTTAGACTGCCAAACCCCTGTAGTCAGCATCTGACACTGACCATTATCTTTAAGAATTTCCCCAGTAACTCTATTCCTTTCTTACATTAAAATTCCTAAAATTCCTTTCTTAATAAAAAGGAAAGAAAATATAGGAATATACTTTATTAGCTGGAAAAATGTTTAAGCAAGATAAGGTGGTAACAGGTAAGGTGGTTTAGCTTTGCACTGGTGATCTGCATTCAGCTGCAGGACACCCTAAGTGCTGCTGAGCTGTCAGCTCTCCGTCATTTGAGACTTTAAAGGCAAACGAGTTACTTCAGAAAAGGACAGGACTGAACATTTTTGAGTTAAATAGAGGACTGAGCCACAAAACTCTGATGTAAATAATCAAAATACACAGGACCAGAACCCTTACATACCTATTAATTTGTGGTGCCCTGGTTTAGACATGCAGAGCACTCTGAGTCAATTACATGTTGACATGAAAAGATTACTGATTTTTCAAAGAGTTATTGTTTTATACTTTCTTCTATGGCAGGGTATGGCTACCATTTAAGATCACATGGAACCATGGAGCCATATTCGCTGTCGGGACAAACCACTAGAAAAGGATGAAGAGCACATTATGCAATAGAATTCACAGTGATTTACTAAACAACAAAGGAATGCTGAGGCTTCGGGGTCTTGCAGCCATTGCAGGCTTTTGGAGAAAGTTCACACTCGTGGCTAGAAACATCAGCCCAGCATAATTATCTCTTCCAGGGTATCTGCCTATTGAATGCTGTACCTTTACACATGGTTGACATAGGCTTTATTTTCCATTTGGTTATGCGTTTCTCTTTCCAGAGTAACTGCCAAAGATCACCCAGTCCTTATTTGCAAAGTATCCAGAGGCTGAGTTTCCCTGAAAATTGTGCAACTTACGCATGTAGTTTCATTCCCACTAAATTGTAATTAAATTTTGACATTGCCTAACATTTCTAAATGTTCAATACAGTTTACTTTTAATGAGACACAGCCAGGAGACAGTTAGATTAAGTTAATTTCTATTTGGAAGTGGACAAAAATTCTTTTGGCATTTACGTATTGTCTCATTGTTTCCATCACCATCACATTTTGGGGAGGAAGGAGGGACTCATGCCCAGTGTGAATGGGGAGGCTGGCCTACAGCCACACATATATGAAGCTATCTCAGCAGCAAAGCACTTAATGTCCTTTGGCATGCAGACTTCAAGGCAAGGCTCCACCTCATACCCCCAGAGACAGCAGAGCCCTGAAAGGTTCTCCTTCTCCCGGAGCCCCATTTAGCCCTTTCTGCAACTCCACCTTTTGATGAAGTGGCCCCATTTGCATTTCTATGGATGTCAGTCCCATGGTAGCCAAGCAGGAGATGAAGGGGACTAGGATCTTTTCAGGTCCAAAAGCACAGTAAATCTGTACTGGCACACAACACAAAGAAATGTACACCCAGAAATGATATAATTTTGGATATGTCTCACTAATCACAGATAATCAATATATATGAGCATAATTTATCACAATTTATCGTGGTCATGGAATCAGAAAGCAGTTGGAGGGCTTTCTGGAGATCATCTAGTTCAATCCTGCTGCGCAGAGCAGGGTTAACTATGGCAGGCTGGACACTGTTCAGGCAGAGATACTCATCATAATCAGATTACGCTTTTAAAAAATCACCAGGTTTCTAGGATCGTAGAGTATGCCACTCTCAAAAAGGAAAAAGATTTAATTGGGAACCATACCTGTGAAGTAATTTGTTTTGAGGAATCCTGACTGTAAGTTCTAATGAGTCCTTAAAAAGAACCTTTTTCTGTAACTTCTCTGCATCAAATTATGCTTGCAACAGCATCAAGAGATGGTGAAAGATGATGCCGGCCCTCAGGTCACGGAGTGATACAACCAGTGTACCAGTCCATCCTTGATTCACAAAAATCTTTAAGATTTTGTCTTAAGGAAGGCTGTGTCTATGCTTAGACATAAGCCTCAGTGTACCACCCTGACTGAGAGGTGTACTGTGTCCACGCTAGCAGTAAGTACCATTATTTTTTCTCTGAATTCCAGGGAATGATGAAAGTGTGCTGTCACTTAATGCTTGAATACCATACTGCTGTGAATCTTGTAGACAAGTACTTGAATCATCAATATTTTCTGGTTTCACCTCACTCAATCTCTTTCCTGGCTTGGCAAGAGCACTTGTAGATTAAAGAGTCTAACGTAACATCTGTCATGGGTCATTGCTTGTCATCTTGGATGGCAAACTCAAGCATCCCAGAATCCTAAGAGTCATATCCTTAACCACTTTTTTTTTTTCACAGTAGCCATCTTCTGTGCCCCATTATAGCCTTTGCACCACAGTGTAGTAGGGCAGTGAGGTGGATTGAGAATTGGCTGGATGACATTGTTCAGAGGGTCGTGATAAATGGGGCCGAGTCTAGTTGGAGGCCTGTGGCCAGTGGTGTCCCCCAGAGATAAGTACTGGGCCCAGTGATGTTCAAATTGTTCATCAATGACTTGGACGAGGGGACAGAGTGCACCCTAAGCAAGTTTGCGGATGATACCAAACTGGGTGGAGTGGCCGACGCTCCAGAGGGCTGTGCTGCCATTCAGAGGGATCTAGCCAGGTTGGAGAGTTAGGCAGTGAGGAACCTCCTGAGGTTGAACAAGGACAAGCACAAGGTCCTGCACCTGGGGAAGAATAACCCCAGGCACCAGTACAGATTAGGGTTGACCTGCTGGAAAGCAGCTTCGCAGAAAGGGATTTGGGAGTCCTGCTTGACAAGTTAACCATGAGGCAGCAGTGTGTCCTCGTGGACAAGAAGGTCGATGGGATCCTGGCCTGCATCAGGAGGAGAGTTGCCAACAGGTTGAGGGAGGGGATCCTGCCCCACTACTCAGCTCTGGTGAGGCGGCACCTGGAGTATTGGGGGCAGTTCTGGGCTCCCCAGTACAACAAGGACATGGAGATTCTAGAGGCAGTCCAGTGTAGAGCAAGAAAGATGATTAAGGGACAGGAGCATCTATCTTATGAGAAAAGACTAAGTGAGCTGGACCTGTTTAGCCTGGAGAAGAGAAGATTGAGAAGAGATCTGAACAATATGTACAAGTACCTGAGGGGTGAATGTAGGGAGGACGGGGCCAAACTCTTCTCGTTGGTGGCCAGTGATAGGACAAGGGGTAATGGGTACAAGTTGAAACACAGGAAGTTCCATCTCCATGTGTGGAAGAACTTCTTTCCTGTGAGGGTGACAGACCCCCTGGATTAGGCTGCCCAGAGAGGCCGTGGAGTCTCCTTCTCTGGAGATCTTGGAAAGCCGCCTGGATGCCACCCTGTGCCAGGTGCTCTAGGCGTCCCTGCTTGAGCAGCAGAGCTGGATCTCTAGAGGTTGCTTCCGACCTTAACCATTCTGTGATTTTGTGGCTGTATTTTTTTTCTTTCATTTGACTGTAGTATTTGCCACCAATTTCAATTCCAAATAAGGGTTGACATCCCAACAGCAACACTCATGCACCTGGTATTTTCTCTTAGCCAGGTCTTCCCCTCTACAGTAGCCTCACTTCATCTGAATACACTGCAAATGTATTTAAAACTTGAAGTTCAGTGCATGTTCTTCACTCTATAGTCCTGATCATTATTGCCTAAATGCTGAACAAGATGCACTTTAAGCCTACTACGCAACATGTGATGCATGAGCTGGTAAAAATTGCCATCAACAGCAAATATGTACATTTGCAGGCCCATTCTCACTTGAGCTAGTAATAATTTGGTAGAAAAAATATAAATAGTTTCACTAAAAGTCAGAAATCTTGGGAAGTTTTTGCCTTTTATTTTAGTGTGAATAGGAATCTTCATTAGCTTCTGGGCATATCCACAAATGTTTCTCCCCTTGCAGGAGCCTAGGACAATGGTAGTGTCACTTGAAAATCATTGCCTATGTCCTGAAGCCATTTTGAGTGAATTGTCAACCCATCTGGCATTCTGGACCTGGCTACATTTACCATATATTCACAGAAGGATTATGAGGAGGTTATGGACTTTTCTGATAGAGGCAGTGCACCATTGAGCAATAAAAGACTGTTGCAGTAAAGGAAATGAGTCAAAAATTGCAGTTCAATATTTTCATTTTTTTCTTCTGCTACACACCAAAAGGGCAATTGAAAAGAACTTCCAAGAAACTAGCTTATGTGTACTCTCGGTCAGGGTCACAGTAAGATCAAAATCTGCCTTCATTCTGGATCTTGAGTAAAAATTGGCTGAAAATAGACAGATATTAATGGTTTTCCTCTCCCATTTCATATTTTTCATGTTATAAGACATAGACATATGGCTAGTAATCAGATAAAACTGCTTCAACTGATTAATGAATGCTATCACTATTTGTTGCTATTATTTAGTATATGCTGTTCCCATTAGTTTTATCTTCTTGGGCTGTTTTTATGAGGCAACTTGACCTCTTTCTTTTTCTTTGAAAATCACCTTATAAACAAAATATTTAATATACAACACACATTAAAAAGCAAACTAGTGATATCATTAGCAGGGATAACATGCATCTTTCATCTAACAATTACTGGCTGCCTTTCACAAGTGAGATGTAGACAGCAAATTTTATTAAAGCTTTATAAATACAAGTTTGTATTATTTTGTATTGAATTCTATTTACTAATTTGGTTAACTCCCAACTTCATGTTTGTGAAAACTTATTAAGTATGGTGTATTTTGTCAAGATTTCAGCTAGAAGTATTTCACAAATAGCTGTTTTATATTTTGTTGTACTCTAAAATGACATTATGCTATATTCTGACTTTATTCTGCCTATGGAATTTCCATTGGTGTCAATAGAACAGTAAAATTAGAAAGAGTAGTCCAGGGTCCAGGTAAGTAATTATACTTTTTTTTCAGTGGAAGGAATATTAAGCTGACTTTATTTATTCTGTCCTCATTGCTCCATTCTGCCTGTGTCCACATATCTATATACACTGCATAACCTACTAGTATGAAAATATAATAATTTTGAGCAGTGGAAAAAGCAGATAATCCTTAAAAAATGAATTCTCAACTGAGAATCTGATAGAACTCTCTGGATATCTTCTAGTTAGAAATTAGGATATATTGTGTACTCAGAATATTGTTTCTCGGAGTCTTTGAATACACCTAATCAAAATATCATATCAGAATTTTAAAGGAAATGTATAAGATGTGAAATGAAGTTTCAAATGGATTTAGGTACAATGATTTTTCTTGGTATCCTTCTTTATATTTGGAATTAGCAGCCTGTTCCTAACTCAGGAACTATCTGCGGAAAAATATAATTCTTTAGTCTTATCCCTTTTCGCACTACAGCATTTTAATGTTTTTAGTATAAAACTTCTTAGAAAACTGACATGAGCTTAGAAATTTAATATCCTTTTTTTTATTATTATTTGTTCTACTTTTACTGGCAGAAGGGGATTATTTGATTCTCAGAGCAGTTTCATTTCTTTCTGTTTTATCACTATTGGCCCTGGAGAAATTTAGAAATTCAGTGTAAAGTCATTGGGATTTACAATGGCAAAACAATTTACACCCAAAGTTTGTTGAGAAATGTTAAATTTATCACTATATGACAAAGAATGACAGTACGTGATGCCATGGGCGTCCAGAAAAAAAAATAAAATATTTGTGGTTTTGACCCCCGTCATTCTTTGGATGTTTGGTGTCTTTTAACTCCATTCCTCATTACTCCCCAGATTCTATTTTATCTACTTTTTGTTTTTATATTATTGGCTTTTTACTTGATTTTTGAGCACAGCTTCTGTCTCATGGTTCTTTCTCTTTAACCTACACAAATGCCACCTACCACTGCTATTTCATTTTGTCTCTTCTCCACCATGCTTTTTTTCTCCTTTTCTTGTCTTCTATGTGTTCCTTTATCTAGACAGGTTTCTCCTGCTATACAGAAGTTTATGCTATTTCATTTTTAGAGTGTGTTGAACATCTCACAGAGAAATGTTTTGTTAAAGCATTACAGGAATTACATTAACAAATGTGTTCATAGCAGGTCTTTGCTGCCAGTCCCAAAGCTAGCTTCTGGAGCCATTGGATCCTGTATTGTGTGCCTGTCAGAACAGATAAATATAGGCTTGACTATTCAGTAAACAGAAGCTATCTGAGGGAAAAGTATGGATGTAGCTTTTGTAAGACATTTCTACATTCCTTTATGCCTGCAATGAACTACTGCAAAATCATGATATTCTTAGTCTAACAACCTAGCATCATTTATACTTAGGAACACAAACAAAACAATCTCAATAGCAATGATCTAATGCTGTCATCTGGGATTTAGTAGAGTAAGAATATTTCCAAATATCTTTGTTATTTTAGATTCTGAAGGGTTTGAAGCAAGAATTCTGTCTTTCTTTATGTTTGGAAAATTCCTGCATAGTTTATGAATCATATTATAAATAAAGAACAATGAAGAAAGGGGAAAATAGACTGACCATTGCCTTCTTAATTTAGTTCTGAGTGACAAATAGCTTTTATGGGAAATGGAGAAAGGGCCCTGCTCACATCAGAGGAATGGTTTTCATGTCAGTAAAAACAGAAAAGAGTGTGTGCATTTACCATAATGTGTATTTGTATTAAGAGACTGTCTCATTTTGTTTTTCCAGCTACATGTTCATCTTCAGTCATCAGTGAATATCATCCTTGCATAGGTCTGCACTTGTTTGCACACTTGTTTATACTTAAATATACAGAAGGCCAGTATAAGACATAGCTATATAATAATAAGATACTGCAGAGCAAAGCTACCAATAAATTATCCCTGACCTCCAACAAGTACTGGATGTTATGCAGATGCCCTGCTCTGCTTGACAAAGAGTGGTCTAGGTAGTCTACATAATCTGCTAAATATCTGACTAGAAAGAACTTAAAGCCATTTTTCCTTTCTTCTTTTTGCATTTTATGTGTGTAACTGAAACTCTCCCAATAATATCTCTCAAAAATACCATAGGATAAATAGGAAAGTTCCTAGCAATTCTTTGTGAGTAATGTCTCCTTTTTCCCTCTTGCTGTAGCTATTATTTTTATTATTTGAATGTGTGTGAATCAGTGATTCCCTTGATTAATTCATTAACTATTGGATTTTTTTAACTGATGAGACTTGTATAATGACTTTAATTTATACCAATGCACAGACTTCAGGATAGCAGTCTGCAAAGCTTTTGCAGATGGCTTGTTTCCACTGGCAATGTGATTCATACACTGACATGTGTGAAAGTCAAATTTACAGATGAATGACCCATGTGAAATGGTATTAAAGAAGAGATTTGTCAAAGAGATGACTCACATACACACACACGCACACACACACACAAAAAAAAAAAAAAAAAAAAAAAAAAAAAAGCTGGCTAACCATGTCTGGAGCACCTTATTGACACACTGACTGTGTCAATATGTGGAAAAAGGAAAAAAATTATTTGGGTGAATGAAAGAGACTTTCATGAGCCGTGAGGCTTTAGACAAATGCTGGTGATAGAAGTGCATGAAATCCCAGTATATTACAGAGCCACAAATTCATGACAAAAATTCTTTGAAGTGCTTTGAATCAGAGAAATATGACTATTTCATAGTGAATTTAGTAATTCATTTTAAAAGTTAATTATTAAATGGATGCAAATAATCATTTAAAGATCTGAAGCTGAAATATACCTGTATATCTGTCTTTTTAACCACTGTAATCCTTGAAATTCCATTATCATCAAACACTTGGGTTGGAACATATCTCTGGAGATCATATGGATGGTCTCTGGAGATCATTCTCCTGTCCAAGCAGAGTCACCTATGGCAGATTGTTCAAGACACTTTCAAAAGGGATTTTGAATATCTCTCCATGGGTGGAGACTCCACAACCTCTCCGGGCAACTTGCTCCAGTATTTGACAACCCATAACTTTAGAAAAAGAGCTCTTTCTAGTATTCAAATGGAATTTCATATATTTCAGTTTGCTCCTGTTGACTTTTGTTCTGTCAGCTGGAACCACTCAGAAGAACCTGGTTCCACCTTTGCACTCTTCCACCAGGTATCTATACACACAGATACAATCCTGCCCAGCTCATTTTCCAGCCTAAACCGTCTCAGCCCTCTCAGACTCTCCTTACATGAGAAATGCTCCAGTCCCTTTGTCATCTTCTTGGCCCCTTCACTGGACTTACTCCATATCTCTATGGTACTGGGGAACTCAGGTCTGGAAAGAGCTCTGCAGATGTGGTCTTACTTGGAGAACAGGTTGGTCTAGAGAATGATGGACATATCCTCAGGGCATATCCTGCTTTCCTCTTCAGATATATTCTTCTATAATATCAATAAAACTTACTTTTGAAAATTGGCTTTAATTTCCTGCTGCAGTTCTCTGCTTTCCTAACTTAGCTGACCTCAGGCACAAGCAAACTAAGAAGGTGCTATATGTCTCATGACAGCTTCCTTCAGTTACTGCTCTCCTCAGCACATTCTTTAGTTATTTTTATTGCATTTCTCTCAAGCCAAAGTGGTATGGTGAGCTGTGGTACACAGGAGGAATGGCTACAACTGGATCATGTACAGGAAGAATGAAGAAAAAGAAAATATTAAAAAGTTGATTTAAAGAGTTCCCTCGGACAAGTCTCAGTTACTCAAAAAGATTCTACCTAAACATGAAGAAAGTCACTTCTTTTTTTCAGACATTATACTTAGAAGGCAGAATTATGAAAGTTCTTTGTAATAAAACCTTTTTTCTCATTACTGTACCTGAAGTGGATCTAGGAATAGTCCCGTATTATCCATAACATTTTCTTTTTTAGAATTCCAAGTCATATACATGGCAAGTTGCTTCATAAACTCACGCAGGGTTACTTACTTACTCCAGAGGGACAAGTCAAACCCCTGACTTTCGTATTTGCCAGATGGTCTACTTAAACAACATTTACACAAGGAATTCTGCAACTTACTCCATGTTCATATTAACATCCAGGCTGGCTTCTCAAGCAGTAGGAATAGAAAAGCCGTAGACAAAAAGCACTGAAGTACTCCACAGCTCATCAAACAGGAATGGACTTAAATGTGCACAGAAATACTCTGATGAATTAAAGCCTTAGGATATTCCTCTGGTTTTATCAAGTGCCTCTAGTGGGAGAGAATGAAAGGAATTTTTCAGTGAACTCAGAAAATATTTTCCATCACTAAATTTAGCCACTGTGTCTTTTAACAGCCTCTCCTTTAAAGAAGGCCACACCTTTGGCTCTGATCTTTCAATCTGTTCTGAATGATCAGTCTGGTCTACCACATAGGTTCTCCTGTTGAAGTCATCATTTGATGGCTTTCTGCTGTGCAGTAAGCAACAGGACTGAGTGTCTCTTGCATGATTCTGTTTTTTCATCCATTCCAGAAGGAACTGGTAGCAAGCTGAGTTTTCTGGTAGGGTTTAGGTCTTAGGAAAGATGTTATGTGCTTTTGTTGCAGAAGGCAAAGGGAAAGGAGAGTTTCAGTAGCTTGGGGCTGAGGCACAGAGATTAGTGATGTTCTTTTTTTTTTCCTGTAGGAAGTCATAGTCTCAGCCTGATCCACAAAAGAACTCTAAGAATTCACCTTTACCTCTCATAATGCACTCTAGATAGCAAAAGAGCAGATCCAACTCCAAACCTTTACCTCAAATTTAAAGGCAATTTTTTCATATTAGAAAAGGACTTTGAGCTTGAGCTGAAATTCTGTGTGAAATTACTGTAGGGAGGCCTAATTCACCCATGGTAGTTAGCATGCCTGCAGAGACATGCTCCAGCACTCTTGACTAGCTGGATTTTCCAAACTGTTGTAGGCATCATGCCGAAGTTTATCACATTGCTTTACTCTCGCCAAGCAGTGATGAAAGCATGAATAAGGGAGGCCAGGTCATCCCCACCAGAATGGGACATGGTATCTGAGCCAGCTGGAGATGATATGAAACATTACTCATGAGTGCTGCTATGTAAGAGCTTCACAAAGGATCCAGGAGTATGAAGCAGTTGATCAGACTAGCTAGAACCAGTTGATCAGACTAGCTAGACTAGGTGGCGAGTCAGTTCAACCGACCCATAGGAAAAGCTTCATTGTCTTCTTCTGAGTTCCCCATACATCCATGGGCCTAACCCTCCTGAGTACAGGGAAAGTTCACAGAAGAGATTAAAATAACTTGCTTTATGGCAGAGACAACTGGCATGAAAATTCAAATTCATTTGTTTCCAAAAGCCTATTTCTACTTCTACTTAGATAAATTTCTTACAATTTTCATTCACGTCCTGATTTTGAGGCATCAGTTCCTAAAGAAAATTATTTTGTCTATTTATTGCAGTAGTCATATAAACAATATCCTTCATTTGCAGAAAATCAAGCATTTCTTCAGTTCCTCTCAGGTATTTTTATTTGTTAATTTGCTTGCTTCTTATGAAGCTGAGGTACTTAAGCCTGACTGCCTAATGAGGAAACATGAACAGCTATTGTCAAGCAAGTATAAGCTACCATGTCTTTGAGAAAATACTCATAGTATACCCAGTTTTCAAAGTCTTTATTTCAAAATCAAGTAATTAGAAATCATAACAAATTAAAAGGTGACTGAAATATCTTTGCTCTTTAGAGAGGTTTCAGTTGTAAAAGAATGCATTTTTGACTTTGGGGTAGCCCTGCTAAGAGCAGGGACTAGAATCAGGTGACTCAGAACAACCCCTTATTTCTTCCTTTATCTCAAAGGAATTCTCCTTACTGCTTGTGACTGGTGCCTCTTGCTTTTCCGCTGTACACTTCTGAGGAAAGTGTGGCCAGCCTTCCTCACAAATGTTTTATGTAGTACAGGATTTCAAGCTCATTGGCCTTCTTCCATCCCAAGGACTGAACAAGTCCAGCTGCCTCTCCTTGCACACTAGACCCTAAACATTGCCCTCTCAGGTCTCTCTAAGTTTGATGCTAGGGGCTTAAGTCTGATGCTAGGGGTTCCCTATGGCTCCAAATTTTAGGCTTTTAAGTATCTTTAGCACATTTCTTCAGTCCTTGAAAGTTCTATTATAGTTTCTTGGCTTGTGGTATTTTGCACTATATTTCCATCACTGCAGGAATGCAGACAGAGAGAAAAGCTTAAAAACATAGAAATGTTTTTATTTCCAAAGGAAATTTTTCAATAGGACTTTTTAAACAGTAGAATTTGCAAATTAACCTGCCAGTATACAAAAAATGCATGTCTCTGCAGCTGTTACAGTTTGTTTTACTTCGGCTATTCCTTTGATACGCCCAATATTAATAATGAGCCTGATGAAATGCTAGAAAAAAATGGGACACACAGTCCACACTGCTGTTTTTGGAGATCATCAGAGTTTATTACAGGCTACTATGGGCTATGGGCAGTTTACCACCACTGACATTGTTTACAGATTCTCCATTGTTTCTTCTGTTCAAATTCTCCAGTCAGATTTCTTATTCACTACCTTCTGTTTTCATACTTGAAGACTTGGCTTAAATCATTCACAGCTGAGAAAATAACACGTTTCTGTTTCCAAGGAAAGATTTTAAAATAATTTCTTTTGATCATCCTAAAATATAGAGTTCCATATTTTTGATTAATAAAGATAGATTTTCATTCAAGTGAAAAAAAATTCAATAATCATTTGAATATTTTAGCACTTATGAAAGGTAGGATAAACATACTCCCAGAGGCATCTTAGCAAGACAGAGAATTTGCTACACTCAATATCAATAAAGTTTAATTTGGGTTGTATTTGAGGAGTCCTGCTATTTCATGTGAGTAATTACATATTCAGTCCAAAAGCTAATTTGGAATTCTCTAGCATTTTTGAATTTCAGTTATCGCAAATACCATGTATACTAGTCTGTACTGGGAAATAAATTCTCTTCTATCTCTACTCACTGGTTCTGCCTTTTATTTTTGAAAGCAACAAATGCAGGAACTAAATTTCTCTTGCTATACATACCACTCTGCTTTTGTACCAAGACATCTCTTCAGGATTAAAATATTAATATACCATAAGATTTTCAAAACTCAGATTATTTCCTGCAGAATTCTCCTTCTCCTGTTCAAAGCAAGACCATATGATTCGGCACAGCTATAGTAGAAGTTATGACTTTGAATGTGAAACGTGAAGACAACTTTTTCTTGAGTTTAACTGCTGGAGAAATTTTCATTATCAGTAAGCGAGCAGAATTTTTTTTTCTGATGTCAATAATTATGGAAATATGGGCAAAGCCAGGGATATTGAAATATACCACCTGACTGAATTGTTACATATGTTAATATCCACATCGCGCTATTGACACTTCTGTATGCAGAAGTATAATAAAATGTTATCTTGTGTTACAAGGAAAATTAAAAAAAAAAAAAATACTTGACAATAGATCTGAAATCGATAGTATATAAGGGTTTTTGTTTGTTTGTTTTATTTCTATGACAGTCCTGGAAAACTTGTTTGCATGTTCTGCATTATGTTATTGATACTGATACCAGAAACCTACATGCCAGTCTGCATACTCTGTACTGACCATGGAGCTTGATGATCTGTGTTGAATTTCATCTCTACTTGAAATTTACAAGAGATCTGTTATATCTGTTATGAAATTCAGGTTAGAGAGTTTTTGAATTTCATCAGTCATTCACTTTACAGGAGCCTCCCTAGATAAAGAAATGATTGTTCTAGATTAAACGGCATAAAATTCACTCCTTGAGAAGAGTGGCAAATAAAAATTGGCTCTTCAGGTGGAAAATTTACGTTACCTGGCAAAGCCTATCCAGTGCTCTCCTGACAAATGGAGACTGTGAAAGAAATTGTTTCTTACCAGTTCGTAAGAGAAATATAGGGTGAGCTAATAATACAGACTGAAATTGGGCAAGGGAAAAGAAGGCACAAGCTCCTGAGAGCTGTCTGAGGACTTTCCTCGGAGAAAACTGGGGGACATGCTGTGTGTTGGCAGCAGCAACATGTTTTCCAAGAGAAAGTCACACTAATTGTCTTCTTTCCAGCAGACAAACAGAAAATAGTTCATGGTAGTTTGTAGGATATGTGTGGCAAACATTTTTAATCACTCCTAATGTGCTCCTAAGTGCTGATCAGGTTTCCTTTTATCAGCCATTTCATCTATTACTTTCTCAAGCATTTAAGTGTGATTTTTTTTTTTTTGGAAGCTGATGAGCTTTATTTAGTGTTTTGTTTTGTTTTGATGACAGATGTTCCTGATAGTCAGGCCACATTCTCCATTTTTTGACTAAATAGCCAAAACAGTTAAAACCCACAAAGTTCCTATCTTTGAACACAGAGCTATCATTAATGTGTCACATTAGGTGAGCCTTTTCTTGCTCACTAAAGATTTGAATTTACTCATTGGAAGTATGTCTTTTTTACTGACTGCAGAAAGACTCTAGAGTAAATATACTGCTAGCTTTGGCACTGGTTGTACTTGGTAGTCCAGTATATACACTCTCTTAACTCTTCTTTTTCTGCTTCTTCCAGTATCTGCCTGATGTTACAATTTCCTCTCATTGAAAGCAATATTGTTTTTATTTATCTTAGGTTAACATCACTGCAAAGGAAACAAACAAAATAAAAATTCAATGCTCAGCAAGATTAATTTTAAAAAATACAGTAGAAAAATGCTAAAATATTATTTCCATAGTTACACACTCTATAGCAAAACAAACTTGAACTCTCAGTATTTATAGTTCTGCCTCTCCTTCCCTCATTCTTTTCCTGGGTTTCATATATTCCTTTTGATCCTCACTCCTAGGTTATGTTCACACTCCTCTATAAAAACACAAAAACAAAAAATCAAAAATCTTTGTTAACATGCCTTGGCTAAAATAGTAGCTAAATCCACATTACAGGGATTTTACTACTTAACTTAACAGGTTAAGTTTAGTTCCAACATGTCTGGACTCCTATTACAAATATAATTTAAAATATAGATTATCTGTTTCTGCTGTTATTTCAAACCTATCTAGCTCCATTACAGTCTTTGCTAGGATAAAAACATTACACTTACAGTTCCAAAAAAGGAATCTGAGTGTAGGTATGCTTTGAGTATACAACCTTTACATGGAAATAGTAGTACTATTGCAGCCATGTGGATAGAGAAGCTTCCACACTCTTCTGAGATATGGATACTAAGAGCCATTCTACTTCCTTAAGTAATTTACAGAAAAAAAAAAAAAAAGAAAAAAGAAAAAAAAGAAACATAGTATGGTGTGCAAGACCATATTTAGAAGGCCTGTAACAGACCCTGGCTGAGATATTACCACTACTGATGTGTCTAAATGCAAAAAAGAAAGAGGCAAATAACTGTGCATCCACAGCTGTCAGATCCTGGCTTCCTACACAGTGTCAGTGAAAAGAAGGACATTATATTCCTTCATCCTTACATTCTGAAAGAGGTGTAAGCTATATCCATGCTCACAGATTGCTTGCAATCTTTAAAAAACAGAGAGGTATCCGTGTAAAGTCCATATATTTTAATTTAAAAACTTTGAGTTTGCAGACAGAATCACCCTGTGTCATGTCCTTCAGGTGCTTAAAATGCAATGCCTGTGGCAAGAAATATGTTAGGAAAAAAAAAAAAAAAAGAGACATTCTGGTAAACAACTCTATTCCAAAGTCCTTAACATGAAAAAGAAAGCTGTACCCAGCCTGAAGCACAGGTGTTAAGGGAGTCAACTCAGCCAATAATAAGTAGAGTAATGAAAGAGCCAGTGCACAGGAATGCAGAGACTCTTTGTAGTTCAGCGAAGTGTTGCAAAGAAGCATTACACAGGGAGTTACTGGAAAAATAATGTACTGGATGTCATTCAGAAAAAGGCTTAAAATGGCTTAAAGTTGTTAGTTTGCTATCATTGCATGAGTCTAAATTATTTCCTTATATAATCAGGATTATTTGTTTGGAGCATTCTTGTTCTTGGGAAAAAAAACCTTAATTAAAATTTTATGTTCAGGTTTGGGATAGTGTTGTTTTTCCTCTGTTTTTAAAGATAGCTGTTGCATTTTTTTTCCATGATTTTCTATTATTTACTATGACAAACATAAGACAAATCATAGGAAAATTAGATTGCAATTTGAGTTATGATAGAGTATGTTATGTTTAAATAGATCATTAATACAAAAAAGGTTTCTTTTTCAAAAAAAGAAAGTAAGTCTTTAGGTGGTTTGAAACCATTACTTCCAAAGCTTTTGGCAAACAGAAAAGGAAGGAGCAGATGTGAGGAAATGTTATTCTGAATTTCTTTCATGAACTCACAGAGTAAAACACTACAGAAACTGCACATTTCTGTTGTTTATAAGTATAATATAGTTTCATGTGAAAAGCAATTTAATTATCCACTACCACCTGCTAAACAATTTGCTCATCTCCGGAACTAGGGTTTTAAGTATACTTTCTCTTCTGTGGTTATTTCACCCAGGAAGTATTACTTTTATCCATACTGCAAGTCTGAAATACATGGGAGGCCAGGTTGCTGATCTCGGTTTTCATTGATATTGACGTTAAGCGAAAGATTTCAAAGTTTAGCAAGTTTGTGTAATTCACATCTACTATATCGGAGTGTAGGGACAGTGCTGTATCTCATACATGTCGATGCTAGGGCAGTAAATAACAAGTGAAAAAAACGATGCAACAACACTGAACTATACATTTTTAAAATGCGTTTTACATTTCAGGCACACAAATTGCGTTCTTTGCAAATGGAAATTGTACTGAATTTACTGATTAGCTCAAACACCAATGTTATTTTCACAGATAGGGTACCTCACTGTATCTTCAGATTTGATCTATTCTGCCAGTGTTTCATATGTGTTTACAAAATGTTTGTTAGTGCTGCATCTCAGAAATTCTGTTTAAAAGATTTATGATAGAATTTTCAATGGTATCTATGTGATGTGGAAGCTGACATCTCATTTTGAATTTATTGTCAAGAATCTTAAGCACATAAGTCTACTGAGTGCCAGCTATGGATACGTTCTCTTTTCTTTTTCTCTTTCATTTTTGCCAGAGTTTTAATGCCATGTTAAATCACAAAAATATTATACATTCATTAATAATATCTTCCTCTTTCTACAGCAGTGGAAAAGAACTCAGTGATGATGGCTGACCAGATATCCTTTGCAAATGCATATTTTCTTCTTTGGTTATTTCAGCTAGGTAGTATTACTTTTGCCCATGCTTAATACTTAACACATAACCTCTTTTCTAATTAATTGTTACATTCATTCCTTCTTTATGGGACAAAAACCTTCCATAATATCTTGCTCTTCTCTGTAGGAAGCTTCATCTTAAGATTCCTCATTGGAAATGACAGCATCTCTTACCAGAGTTATTCTTTCACATACCATTAAAGAACTGACACTTACAGATACTTGTGTGTTTATTATGCCTGTACAGGAATGTTTCACAGAAAGTAACTATCTGGGTAGGTGCTTGCTTTTTAGCAGATATTACTTCTAGCATTAGAGCACAGAAAAAGCCAACCTTTTAATATGAGAGAATTCTTAGGATTCCAATATATTGCTGTCAAAAATCAAGAGGAAACATTAAATTATCAGAAATGATTGTAATTGATTTTAAAAAACAACAATTACAGAATAATTACTTTCACTGTTAGTCTAGAGTCCTTATTTACATTAATTGAATAACGAATAGATAAATTACCTATCATCTCTAAATTTCAAAAGTTATTTTGAGTTAAAAAATATGGAAATTTTACATCATGATAGTTTCAGACCTCTTTTTATTTCCACACCAAGAGATTGAAACTGTTCTTTCCTGAGGAACAAATTGCTTTCAATAAATTGAGATCTCCTGACCAAACTATTTTCATTTTGAATATTTCTGAGTAGGTGCAATTGAGATGTCTGTTACTTAGCAGTAACAGACTTCAGTATTACTGATGTAACAGTGATACTGATGTGAGATAGCTCACACGACTGGAGCGCTGTCATGGAAGGCTCTGTGCTTTTTAGGAAGGACAGGCTGGGAAGGCGAGGTGGTGGAGTGAGAGAGCAACTGCAATGCTTGGAGCTCAACCTGGGGGTGGATGATGAGCCAGTTGAGAGCTTGTGGGTAAGGGTTGGAGGGCAGAGTAACGTGGGAGACACTGTGGTAGGTGTTGCTACAGGCCACCTGATCAGGATGAGGAAGTTGATGAGGCCCAGACAGCTGGAACCAGCCTCATAGTCACAGGTCCTGGGTCCCATGGGGGGCTTCAACCACCCTGACATCAACTGGAAAGACAATAGAGCCAGGCACAAACAGTCCTGTAGGTTTCTACAGTTCGTTGATGCAACCTTTTTGATGCAGGTTGTGGAGGAGTCAGTGAGGAGAGGTGGGCTACTGGACCTCATACTATTGGAATTGGACCTCGTATTGGAATTAAATCTGGCAAGGGATGTTAAAAATAACAAGAGCTTTTTCAAATATATCAATGGCAAAAGAAAGATTGGGGAAAGCGTGGGTCTGCTGGTAAATGGGGTGGGTGCCCTGGTTACAAAAGACACAGAAAAAGCAGAGTTACTGAATGCCTCCTTTGCTTCGGTGTTTACCGAGGGCAGCCCTTTAGAGCCCCAGACCCTAGAAACAAGAGAAGGTGCCTGGAAAGAGGAAGACTTGCCCTGGGTAAAGGAAGATTGGGTAAGAGAGCACTTAGGGAAACCTGACGTCCACAGATCCATGGGCCCTGATGGGATGCACCTGAGAGTGCTGTGGGAGCTGGCGGATGTCATTGCTCAGCCGCTCTCCATCATCTTGGAAAGGTCCTGGAGAATGGGGGAGGTGCTGGAGGACTAGAAGAAAGCCAATGTCACGCCAGTCTTCAAAAATAGCAAGAAAGAGGACCCAGGCAACTACTGGCTAGGGAGCCTCACCTCCATCCCCCATCCCCGGAAATTGATGGAACAGCTCATCCTGGCGGTTGTCTCCAAATGTGTGGAGGATAAGAAGGTGCTCAGGAGTAGTCAACATGGAATCACCAAGGGGAAATCCTACTTGACTAACCTGATCGCCTTCTATGATGGAATGACTGGCTGGATAGATGAGCGGAGAGCAGTGGATGTCATCTATCTGGACTTCAGCAAGGCTTTTGACCTCGTCCTTTACAACATCCTCTAGGGTAAGCTCCAGAAATATGGGTTAGGTGAGTGGATGGTGAGGTGGATTAAGAACTGCCAGGATAGCAGAGCCCAGAGGGTGGTGATCAGAGGTGCAGAGTCTAGTTGGAGGCCTGTGGTTAGCGGTGTCCCCCAGGGGTCAGTCCTCGGCCCAGTCCTGTTCAATTTATTCATCAATGACCTGCATG
>VZSV01000085.1:2567738-2654368 GCA_013398735.1 Nothocercus julius | reverse complement strand
TGAGGAAAGGCTGAGAGAGCTGGGCCTGTTCAGCCTGGAGAAGAGAAGACTGAGAGGAGACCTGAACAGTGTCTACAAGTACCTCAAGGGAGGCAGTGAGGAGGATGGGGCAGCCTCTTCTCAGGGGTGGCTGCTGATAGGACTAGAGGAAACGGCCACAAATTGAAGCACCAAAAGTTCCACAGGAATTAAGGAAAAATTTCTTGACCGTGAGGGTGACAGAGCACTGGAAGAGGTTGCCAAGAGAGGTTGTGGAGTCTCCTTCTCTGGAGATCTTCCAAACCCACTTGGACGCAGTCCTGTGCCACATGCTGTAGGTGACCCTGCATGTGCAAGGGGGTTGGACTAGATGATCTCTAAAGGTCCCTTCCAACCTTAATGATTCTATGATTCAAATGACTCAAATGCTTATCAACAAAGGACTTATGACAGAAGATATCTCCTCAATATAGATTGTGAGGCAAAAAGGAGTATTAACCATTAACCGTCAGAATTGTTTGCTTTTCTCCTAATTGAATTATTTGTTTTGGGCAAGGAGGTCTGAACCGTTGTTGAGGGAATGAACTGCTTCATATCAAACTTCAAAGATGGTTTTGGAAATAACAGTGAAAGATGAAGCTGAGGTGTTGTTTAGCTGGCAGAGGACACAGACAGCCTAACTGCTTGCATGTGTGTGCTTGGTGCTTATTTGTAAGAGATGTTGTTTTATCACTGTGATCTTATTTTCTTTAGTATTTATTATAACAACATCATGGCAAGAATTAGGCCTGAGTCATGAATTAAAGCAAATGTATTTATGAAAAACATTCATTCGTCTTTTATTTTTCACTATGTTCTCAGCTGTGTGACAGCATTAATGTTTGTATTCTTCGTTATAAATAAATAAGCCTCATTCTTACTAAGATAAAAGTGGTGAGGTAATTTAATAGTATAATCTGTTTGCATTTAGTGATGGGGCTGATAAGTAAGTCACTGTCTTTTCTAAGACACAAAGGGTGAAATCCTTTTGTTGAAGTCAGTGAGATTTGGGTTAGGATCTCATCCAGTTATTTAACAAACTCTGTGAACTTCCTGCCTTCTAAGAGGGAGATTAAGGAACAAATAAGTTAGAAGCTAATGAAGGGGCATGATAACTGGCTGGCATGGAAAGCAGAAGACATCTATGACAAAAACATAAGGTTGGTTTCCTTGGCTCCCTTATACAGCATCAGCTTAGTATTTCTCCTGTTGTTGATCCTGCAAACTAAAGTCAAGCAAATGACCTGCATTGTTTTTTGTCATTTACTTATCCACATGCAGTACTCACAGTTTCTCTGATTTACAGACATCCTAAGAGTAGAGTCCATGCTTTTCTCAGTGGTCTCATGGTCCCATGTACCACTGCTACATGGGGCTGCAGGTCATCTCCACTTACCAGATGTGGTTCACATTGACAGGTGGTATCAGAACACAAAAGCAGGATTCCTTTTGTGAAATCAAAGCCACAAGAAGAAAATGCACCTAGCATATTCTAGCCCCTGGTCCAACAACCCATGCAAACAGACTAGAATTACTCCAATGCAATATCTCTCTGAAAAGCATATAGTGTTAACATCAGGCTCTCTACACCCATAATTTCATTCTATAGGAGTGGATAATCCTATAGGTTGCTAAGGAAGTATAGCTCACTATGTATTAAAAATGCTATTCGCTTGCTCTCCAGGATCTGGTGAACTGCAGGGCTATGTTCCTAAATATCAGAGTGGAAAGGCAGGCAGGATCTGTATTCATGCTAGATATAGCTGTTCACTGGCAGATCACCTGTTGTCCAGGTTTTTTGCAGACCCTAGAGTTATTTGTTTTCATTATTTTTTTGCACAGACTCATTACATAGCTAATTTATACAATCAGGAATATTTTGCCCTTAATTTATTTATGGATCGAGGTAGATAGAACATTATCTTTTTGGCAGGATTGAGTATTGATTTATATATAACTTCCTTATGTTACTAACTTAGGGTCATGAGATGCCATTTCAGCATCCCTCAGAGTTTAATATTCATACTTATTTTCATAATATGATCTATCTGGCTTGACTGCAGCTTCCTGTTTCAATATAACTGAGCAAACAGTGAAAACACCGTCATGCTCACAAAGCTCAGATCTACTGAGTGAAAACAGAAGATCAGCATTTTTGAAAACTCTGCTACAAAAGCAAGTTCGATAGCAAGACACAAATGAAAACACACTTTTGTAAATTCTTATATAAATGAAAAGAACTCAGGCTGCAAAAGTGAGGGGTCCTTTCTCTGAGGAGTATCTTTTTTCAACCTCTTTTTATTGCAGTTAGAAACTTCTCTTGCCCAAGTTTTTTAAGTCACAGAAAGCAGTTATTAGCACAGGCTCCTGCTCTAGGTGCTGGTTGCTGGAGCTCTACATAAATAAATAAATCAGGAATGCAGAGAAATAAAAGAGAAGATATAAGCCTCACTAAACATTTGGAGAGGCATCTTTGTAGCAATACACACGTGCCATCCTACAACGGCCTCATAACAGTGTCTCTCTTCCTCCTTTCTGAAAAAAAGCTGTTTCTGTTGAGAAATTGAACTGTGAGAGGTAGCAAGCTTGGATTTTGGTGGAAAGATGCCTGAGCCAGTTTTATAGAGAAAAAATCAAGGAGGGAGCATTACTTTTTTTCTGATTTGCTTTCATAGAGAGCAATTTCATCTGCTTGAAGGATGAAAAAAGGGTACTGTTATCTAGTCTGGCAAATTACCTGGGCAGCTTCTTCATAAATTTTGTAGTACTTATGGATATTCCATTATTTCAGCTGAAATCAGGCAGCTTGCTTACTGCACTTCTTTCCAAATACTGACCATGCTCTGAGTGTACTCCAGCCAGCTGGCTGCACACCAGGATCACATGGCCAGACTGGCAAGTTGGAGCAATCCACGAGGAAAATGTGGACAGAGAGTTAACGCTGGATAGGAAATTAAACAGCATTGCCGTAATCTGTCCTGTGCCTGGAAGCAACTTGGCTTTGGCTGCTTACACACAGGAGACAGCATGTAAGGGGGATCTGATGACCACTGCCTCAAACACAGAGGAAGATCAATGCTGCATGTGTCATCTTTTGGGTTACGTTTGTCCCAGACAAGTTCTGCTTACCAAGAATGAGCCAAAAAAATGCACACAGCAGCACAGTGTATGCACCAGCTCTGCGGGATATGCAGCATTACTGCTAATCTGCTGGTGGGAAATCTGGTGTGAAGCTGCTAAGAAAACAAAACGAAGATCAGCAGCAATTAGGAGATTTAGTGAATTATTCACACCAGCAAGGCCTCTTACGGCTTGTATAAGACAGTCATAAACCCTGCAGCCAAATCAACAGACTGGCAGTGAAAAAGAGGAGTACATGATAAGGCAGAAACTCATGTTGGAAAATCAGCCAAGGCAGGCACCAGGGTTGGGGAACACAGAGTCTGATGTGAAAACTCACTTCCAGTGCTCGGGACTAGGGTTAAACACACCGATAAGAGCATGCACTGCAAGTCTCCAAGATAAAGCTTTCTTTTTTTCTAGAGAACTGTAAAAACTAATGAAAATGGTGAGACAATCAGAAGCCTTAAAACTAAAAAGTTAGCAAAAGAAATGAGAGTTACAGAAAAGTTGTAGAAAAATCACTTATTATGCAAGAATTATTGATCTGTATTGTATAATATATATATACACGTATATATTTAAAGCATACAACATGTTATGTCATTGTCATGCTATCCTGCTAGCTACCCTAAATTTTACTCTTGTGCTATCTCCACATTAAAGAAGACAGTAAAATAATCCAGAAGGTCTTTAGTTAGTTGATTTTTTATTCACCAGTGCAAGATCTTTGTTATAACAACATCCACCATTAACTAGAGCGAGTGTTATAGGGATGGGCTTACCAATTAGTAACTAACAACTGGCAACTAGCAAAAAAAGCAAAGGAAAAAAAAATAAAGTAAAATAAAAGTAAAATGCTATAGCTCGTTACTTCACCCAGTGTGTACAGGGACCTCTCAACCTTGCAAGGAGATGAAAATGCTAGCGATTCCATACTCTGAATGTACAGGGGACTCTCAAATTTATAAGGAGCTGCAATTGCCCACTCTTACAGCCTAAGTGTAAAGGGGACTCTCAGCCTCATGAGGAGTCACCTTAGCCCAGCATCCCAGGTTAAGGGGAGAGGGGGGATACTCATGGTCCAGCTGGAAGAGTTAGTCAGGTGTTGTTCCCAATCCCTCCTCAAATCATCACTGCTAGACTCTGCCCTTTATACCCTTTGGAAAGGAGTACATGACTGTGCTATGGACAAGCAGGTCCTTCCAGCATTTTCAGGTGAGTTTGGCCCCTTGTCAAGTGCTTTGCAAGCGTTCTTTGGTGAGTTGGGTATTTCTTCACAAAGGTTAGCGAAGCAGGACTGTCCTGCCTCCATAAGACTCCCCCTTCTCTTCGTTGTTGGGGAAAGCACCAGAAGTCTCACCATTGCTTTTCTGATAGGCTTTCTGCCATTCCTCTGGCATAGCTCAGCAGAGCTCATGCACTTCAGCAGTTTTGTTGTTAACTTTTTACTCGCCTATCAGTCATGTTTCTACTAATTTACCCTATTTAAATCCTTAAGAATAAAATAGATTTTGGAAACCAGTTCAGACTATTAAGCAATTAGTAGGCGTATCAGTTCTATATAGAAATGCATCTGAATTTTTGTAGTTGAAACATAGTTTTTTTGGTTACGTCATATCTTGCCAGCTGGCAAAGTCAGAATGATCTATTAGCCCAGTGATCCTAGTGAAGCCCATTTAGAAATGTTTGTTTAGTCTTAAAAGGAGATGATGGAAAAAATTGCCTTCCTCTCAATTAACTGAAATACGCTTACAAACTTAGAATATACAGTGCATGCGCTCTGCAAACACCATACTGGATCAAAGGCAGCAGGCATTATCTTAGGACTGATTGATAGCAATCATTCCCTATGGTACCCTCCAGAGCTTCATGTTGTACAAATTTGAAGAGCCTGCTCCTGCTGTGAAGGATTTAACAAATAAAAATAAATGAAGAGTGAAGAGGTTAAAAGTACAGTAAAACTACAAAAGTTCTTAGTTGCATGTGTTAAAAGGTCTGGTGTTTTTATTTGTTTTGTCTTGATTGCATGGGAGAAAGAAGGGATGAAGACGGGGATGAATCAATGAGGCTACACAGAAACCAGCAAAGAATAGAAGGAGGAGAAAGAAGAGGAAAAGGCTCCCACCAGCCTAGTCATGATGGCCAGTCAAGGCTCTGCTGGCGAAATGGCAGAACTGAGCCCAAATCAGAAGACCAACAGCATCCTGGTTTGTATCAGGAGCAATGTAGCCAGCAGGACTAGGGCAGTGATCATTCCCCTGTACTTGGCACTCATGAGGTCGCACCTCAAATACTGTGTTCGGTCTTGAGTCCCTCACTGCAATACCACATTGAGGCCCTGGAGCATGTCCAAAGACACACCAGTGTAGTGATCACTGGTAAAAAATGTTAATGTCCCCAGTAATATTGAAAACATAAAAACAAAACAGTAATGTCTGGTTAATGCTTGGATCTACTCTTTGTTCCAGCTACAGATAGAGCAAAACAAAAACAACAAGAAAATCAGACAGGCATATTGAGTTCACCTGTGTTTGTAATTTCACCCATGTCATAATCTGATCACCAAGGAAATTTTATGCATTTTACAGTAGCTATGAAGCACTGGTGGTTTAGTAGGCATGGATTATGTCCAACAACCACATCTGGGAAAGCCTCTGCTTTCCCAGATATAAACAGTCCAGAAGAGTAATGGACTGTTTTGTAAATAACTCTTGAGAAATACATAAAACAGATGTGCCAACTGTGTGATTGAACATACTCTTCATTAGAAAGTAGAGACATCACTAGATACATCATCTTCAGTGACAGCAATAAAAGCCCTCTCGGTTCTTCCCAGTGAGTTGTGCTGAAACACTCATTTTGCATCTTCGAGGCATGATTCCTTGCCCATTTTAGTGAAGTCATCCTTATTCTATCAGGTTGTCCCAATTTCTTATTTGTTGGAAAAATAATGTAAAATGAAGGCTGAAAGCAATAGAAAATTGAGGATCTATTTGTTGGCTCAGAATAAACTAGGCTAGAATGCATCTCTAAGCATTGCTTGTTTGTTTTAACATCACAAATTGTTCCATTGATTTTCATAAAGTCATTCATGTTTCTGAATTATTAAACAAATAATAAGTGCTTTACTGGACTAGAACATAATTGTTTGGTTTCAACTGTTAAGTATTCTGAAATGCCAGAGGTATTCTGTGTTTCATGAACACTCATCACCAAAAGTGTTTGGGTTTTCTCATGTTAACTCTTCAAGCTTTTGAGAACATCACCTCATCCAGCATAAGGGACTGTATGATTAACATCTTACATTACACTGTCAGCAATTTCCAGCTAAGGAATAGCATCTTTATCAAAGTGAATAGAGAGTAAAATATGTAATATGCTCTTCTACTAATTCTTCTCTGTCTCTAGGATAAATCAAAGCACATGAACACACCTCACCTGAGCAATTAAAGTCAGTGGAAGAAGTATGTCATGGTCTGAATTCATATAAATCATGCTCTTTTTAGTCTATGATTGTGAGGATATTTATTTATTTATTTATATTTTGAGGTTTGGGTTTGCTGGGTTTTAGATTTTTCCAGCTCTCACAATGGGGCTTCCAGTACAGCCCAAGGCAATTAGGCACTCAAGTGACAATGAATGTCTATTAGATTGAAAACTCTTGAAAATTATACTGCAACCTTCTTTTCCATCTTCCCACTTGTTTTTAATACTCTGTGGCTTCCACTTCCATTAACCTAGGGGATTCCAGAAAGATTGACTCCCACTCAGAGATTGCCAGGCAATGGGACTAGCAACAGAAAGTTGGTGGCTTTGATGTCTATTAGAAATTTTCTTATCTGTGTATCATTTTAAAGCACAGTACCTGCAGATTTATCATGACAAGAGTGGTTTCGGAAGGATTTCCACTATAGTAAATAAATAACTAGGAAGTCATAGCAGCATATGGAATGTTGTCTGGAAGAAAATGTTAACTTTTGAGAATAGAACTGATTTTAGCTTAATGACTGCAAGACTATTCCATGTATCATAAAAGAAAAAATCTTTATGCAGTGTTACTGTGTTTGTAAACTTCTCATTTCCAGACCAGTAATTTGCAACAAAGTAAGTTTGGGATAGAAAGAATAATAGCACAGTCCAAAATGATCTACTAAATAACTGATATTTCTGTAAAGACATTTCAACAAAAAACACTCAAGCTACTTCAGTTTCTCCAACCTTAGCCGGCCAATTTCTGAAAAAGTAGTCTACATTATTTTTTGTATTACACCCAGAAGTGTCAGTAAATAAAAGAATTAGACAATATTTTCTGAATCTTCTCTCACAAGGCAAGTGAGACCCAGACATAAAAGCTGTAAAAGCAATGCAAGTATTAAGCTGCTGCTGTGCTGATTCTCTTCACCAGGTTACTAAAAATTAGTTCCTACTCTTGTGTAAGCATGAGGTTGTTATACAGTCTCAAATGCATCATCTGAAAATTAAATGTAGAACCAGCATGAGATCGTCTTGTGATCACTTGCACGTTTGCTTTAGGACTGTATTTTTCACTACCATCAGAAGGATGAGATACAGACCCAAGTTGTATTCTCAGTCACTGGTATAAATCCAAAGTATCCTCGTCAAAATCAACGAATATATTCCAGATTTACACTCCTGGGTCTAAAGCAGAGTTCAAGCTGTCTTGCTTTAATATTTTTCAGTTAATAACAATGTCTGGCTTTCCAGAACTCAGAAGCTGTGAGTCTATGTACTGCCAGCTTAACAATAAAAACTAAGATTTTTTGGATTCTTTTCTTGAACACAGACACAGTGAAATGACATTGACTGCAGCCCCATACTCTTATTGCCAGAAAATAAGAGTATGTTAACAACTGTTTTTCTGTCCAAATATATCCATTGCTATTATTTTTTCAGCTCCCCAAGCAATTTGCTAAGAGCTTTTTGTACTCCAAGGTCACCTCTTGTGGAGAAGTTGAGGACTGGTTCCTCTATTGCTTCTTCCGCTACTCTTCAAAATAGTAAGTGTTATATGTCTTAAATCGTCTAGCACAGTGACTGTGAGGCCTGAATTTACATGCAGATCATCCACAGGCAGTCCCAAAAGGCTGTGCCTTTCTCTACGAGACATTCTCTTTCATTCCCTTGACCATAATTTCCAGGGAAATTTCTCAGTTTAGAAAATAACCTTGTTCATCAAGTGTTTCCTAATAAAGAGGAGAATCCAGGAATACAGAGAAACTAGAAATTTCCTCTGTGCTTTTTTTCTTGCACAGAAATAGCTAAGTAGAAATGAGAGGTTGGAAAAGCTTGCAAAGCTTTACAAAATCATCTCAGGCATATTAGCCACAAAAATCTATGAATGCGGGACATGACGGTACAGCCTAGCTTGGAATAAAGCTATCTCAACATTCATGCAGGTAAAGAGCTGTTGGAAAGCAGTAGTGAACTGTAAACCTGGGGCACTGAGCAAAGCAAAGGTGCTCTGAGCTGCAGGCTGGAAAAGCTTGTGGGGACAGCACAGAGGAAGGGGGCCACAGAGAGCCTATGATCATAAGAGCAATGGCAACCGAAGTACTCTTCAGCAGGAGGCAATGGAAATAAAGAAAATAAAGAGAGAATCAGAGTTTACTGCTAAACACAGACATTCTTATTTCATATATATATATAAAAAAAGAGAAAGTACTGGATATTTTCAGTAGGATTGCCCTCTGTTGTGAAGAGTAGTGGAGGATATTCCTCTTTCAAATAGTATCTGTCAGCTAAGACTTAGACCTATAAGGTGAGATCGGTGTTAATTTTAAAAAACAATTTATAGTATTGTCTGAAGAGCTGCAAAACATTCTGCCTTCCAGATGAGGACTGTAGGAAATAGTACCCTCTCTGATAAGATCCTGAGGAATATTAATGGTAAATAACTAACTACTGCATAACTGACAACCCTGAATATGTATGAGATCTTTTTATTGTGTAGGAGTGCTGTTTGGGACTGCTCTTCTGAGGAACTATGGAGATATTCTTCATGCAGGAAGGAAATGTTTGTGCTTTAGCTGGAAAAATGCACTGCTATAGTTTTCTAGAATACAGTCAATGGTATTATAATTGTAATGGAGAATGGTAGCTGTGGGGCAGAAGCTGGTATTTTGGGCCAGGTAGCGAGGAGAGCAAATCATAATGGACTAAAAGGCATTATGGAGCTGAATGGGGAGAGTGGAAGCTGGAGACTGGAAAGGCATGGTTTGCTGATGGCATGCAAGTCATTCTCTGGAAAATTCAAAAAAGGGAGCAAAACCTATCCAAGTAGCTAACTTATCAATAGTATTCATAATCCAAAATAGCTCAGTAAATTAATTTTTATTATTATTATTATTGTTATTATTATTATAGAAAAAGGACAGTTATACTCTCCAATAGAGGTTGTAAGGCAGCCCTACACTTCAGCCAGGCTGCAGGCCAGATCAGGCCCACAAAGTGGTGCCTTTTGCCCACCAGGGATGAGGCAACGTGTCCCATTTGACTATGCACTTCCCAGCTGGTGCCAGTCAGACTATTTACATCTCCTGACTCCTGGCTGGCCTAGAAGAAAGTTCTGTCACATACTGGCCCTGCCAAGGGACTTCTGCCTCCTAGGTGCCCACTTCCTTAGTCTGTTCTCCCTTCTTATTCCTCTGAGACAGCACATCACATTGTGTCTCATCAAGTGGTCCGGGCTAGCCAAAAAAAGGGGGAAGAGAAAACATATTTGAGTAAATGAATGAAATTGGAAGGGCAGCTTGTGATGTTTTGATGTGTGTTAGGAAGTAGAAGTTACCAATGGCCTCTGATCTCATTTGAGTTGTAACCTTCTGCAATTAATTTAAAAGGAAAAAGTGAAAAAAGTTTGCTATATCATATGGGTTCTTTCACACTGACAACATGCCCAGTTTGGCCTGAGGGAGAGACTTGTGTTACAGGGATGACAGATAACACCATCCATACAAACAGGATCGTGTCAGAACTGCACACAGCCAGAGGTACCCTGTCATATCTAACAAAAAAAAAAAAAAAAAAAAAAAAAGAGCAAGGAAAATAATATTTTTTATTATCTCTTCTTCAGACACATGAAAAACATCATTTTTGAATAATCCTCTAAGACAAAGTATCTTAAAGTATAAATGCTGCCTGTTTCCAGATGAGACAGGTGCAATCAGGATAATGCAAGGAACTTCACACATGAATCATGATTTGATTTTCCTCTTTAGAAGAAGAAACTGAGACATTCCCAGTAGTGAGCTAGGCTAAGCTGAGTTGATTCCTGTGAGAGACAGAGAAGGAGCTGAAATTCCCCACCAAATGGCTCTTGGAGACCTCAGTGCATGTTTCAGGCCCCAACCTGCTTTATTCCTTCACAGTAAATCCATGAAGCTACAGCAGGGTCCGCTCCATGGGTATTGCCAGGACTGGGCTAAGGCATTGGTTCAGCAGGGCCAGTCATCTCTCCTCACATGTAGCCACTTGGGATCTGGAGCAGAGCACAAATTGGATAGGGAAGCCTTTAAGAGCTGGGCAGCAGCTGGATTTTATTATGATCCTCCCGGCTATCAAATAGCCCTCCAAAACTCTGGGAACCCCTATTTTAACAAATTTTGCTCCTTCCAGAGAAGAAAGTTCACTGATTCAGGAAGCAACCTTCTGGGGGGTTTCCTGACGGTGAAGAGCCAAGAGGAGCAAGCAGTAGGCGAGGAGATGCTGCTGTGCCTCTGCCTGAAGCAAGCACATGTGTCCAAACTCGTGCTGGTGTCACCATGCCAGGGACTCTGCTGGCTGGGGCTAACGCACCTAGAAGGAGAGGTCAAACAGTACAGACGTCCAGCAGTTAGCCAAATGCATTTTACAGTGCTTAAGCCTAGCCATTTTTTAATATCTGCTGCCAGGAGCCACCTTGTCTGTGCTGACATCATCTAGTCAGGTTTTTTACACTTTCTAACAGAAACTATGACACACTCCAACAAGAATAGATACTTAATGCCAAGAAGCAGACAGTATAACTCAGGCCCCCAGATGGGCTTGAATAATTTACTTCTTGTTCAACTTCATTTTTACAACTTTTGGAAGAATGTTTTTAAGACCAAAAGTCTCATATGCAGATTTTCTTTTCACAAAGCACTAAAATTTTGAAAATGTATTAAATAAATTCAGGTTAAAAAAAAAGAAAATATTTCATGGTATATTTCCCTTGCAATATAATCAATGAGTTTTTCTGACCATGACAGACTTCCATGTAGTAAATTTTCTATTTAAATAGTAGTCTAAGTTATATTTTTATGACACTCTTGTTTTACAGTAACAACCACATCAAAATGGTTGTTAGCAACAGAAATCAATGCCATTCATATATTGGTAAAGTAGAATAAAAAAAAAAAGCATCATTTCAGCAATTTACTATGTCACTGCTGAGTATTTAACCAAGGAAAACAGCTTAATAGCAGAAGCCAGTTGGGAATATAGCTTATTTTGTCAAAAACTATACATAATTTTACCAATAACACAGAGCTGTCTGGAACCTGGCAAAAAGAGCATAACAGAATTAAGACCCTGCTGACGATTTTCATTTTCCAAACAGGACAGCAAAGATCCATTGCCACTTGGTACCTTTCCACCTACTTCCTCAGAATAAGCATACAAATACATGTCAGTTAAACACTACAAAATACTGGTTACATCCAATGCCTACACAGTGCAATTCTTATATTTAATTTAACAGTACAAGGATTGATCATCAGAGTGCAAAGATGTGGGTGCTCAACAACAACAACAACAAAAAAACATATTTTCTTTTTAAAGCAGAAAACCTCCCAAAAGTTATAAGAGTTAGAAGATTAGTGTGTTTTCTCTCTCTCTCTCTCTCTCTCTCTCTTTCTCTCTCTCTGTGTCTAGAACCTTTTCTAAAGCTGGAAATGCCTAGGAAAAGACTCGTGTGGACCATGTTGAATTTTGGATCCACATCTTTTGAGTTTGCTGGGGGAGCAACTTCTTTTTTCAGTAAATGGGAGAGGAGGAGGAAGGGAAAGCTAGGAAATAGAAGGAAATCTAAGAAATACAATAGTAAGTGAATTCGAGATCATTGATAGAAGAGAAGAGAAGAGAAGAGAAGAGAAGAGAAGAGAAGAGAAGAGAAGAGAAGAGANAAGAGAAGAGAAGAGAAGAGAAGAGAAGAGAAGAGAAGAGAAGAGAAGAGAAGAGAAGAGAAGAGAAGAGAAGAGAAGAGAAGAGAAGAGAAGAGCTAGCAGTAGGTGCAGAAAAGTGGCAGGCTGCACTGGCATACTGCAGCAATGTTAGTGGTGTCTTCTGCTGACATTTGCCATGTAGCTTATTCCAGGAGCTGTTTTCCTCATCATTTTCTGAATCAGTGATGTAGCCACTTTGCTGACTATCAGCATGCAAGAATGTAAAGCAGGGAAAGTGTCAGCAGTGCTCACCAGCATGAGGGTAAAAGTCCTTCAAAAAAGCAGATTTGCTGACAGAGCAACAAGTAACTGATGTCAAAGACTGACTTCAGTTGAGATGAATGTATTTCTTGGTGCAGTAAAAGTATTTGTTATAAAAGAAATATAGAAGAAAATTATGCTATAACTGCTCTACTGCTTGAAATTTATGCTTCGTTTTCCCATGCTTTCCTAAGCCTTCATTTTCCTGTGCTACCTCTGCAGATCTTTCTCAAAGGTAGTTCTAAGTAATTAAAAGTGTAAATGAATCAAACAAAAAGTTAATACTTTGCTCTTTCTCCAAATTAAAAGACATTTTTTAGTGACCATATAGCTGATAAAGGGAAGCAAGGATGAATTGTTCCTGCCACCTTTAAAACCACTGACGTCAACAAAGTTGAACTTTCTTTCATCGTGTCTGAAATTGACCTTGGTTCTCTTATAATTTAAAAACAGAGTGTATCCTCAAAATCCAGATCTCATTTCTGTTCTTAAATCACTTATTGTAACAGTTTTACAGATTCTCCTCCTATACTGGACAACGACTAGAAAATTATGTCAAACATTTTCAGTCCACTTGTTTTTATAAAGGAATCATAACTTTTATGACTTCATAAAATGGGTACTAGCAGTACGTTTTCACTGTTGACATGTGATTGGCTGTGTGAGTCAAATAGCATTTTTTCCTGTGTTGTGATTCTATTTTTCATAACAAGAAGTAACTTTTTCCTGTTCATGAAAAGTCCATGACTGGATCAATATTTTCATTAATTTGCATACCCTTTGTAAATCTAGGTGTAATGATAAAAATAACTTTTTAAAAGGTCCTAAGAACATTTTTATTGCAAATACAAGGAATTACTTTTCACTAATAGCCAAGTCAGCTTGATTTCATAGAAACATTACTGTAAAAATAGCTACCCTCAGCAAAGGGGATAAAGAGAGAATTAAGAGGCCCTAAATATTGGTAAAAGTATATAGAGAGAATCTAATGACAGGATTGCTCATGTATTCACCAGGGCTGTGTGCTCAAAAACCTAATGACTTTGATTTTTTTCATGATGTCACTGCATATGCATATATTCTGTTTTATGCTATAGTTCCACAATCAGTTTAATCTAGCATAATTTAGCACTGCTTTCACTAAGATAAATGGTGTCTGTTTTCCTCTCATCCCCTATGCTCTGCTAACTATTTGACCGTGCAATCTCCACTTTGTAGGTTTTAATACATATTGCTGTATAGCTGTATTTCAACTCAGCCAAAGAGTTACGAAACACACGTATACCTTTGAAATATATCATTTGAGGTCTTTTTCAGGAAATCTCAAATGGTCGGTCACAAAACACTGAAAAAAAATGAAAATAACAGTAGATTTGGCAGGATGCACTGGTCAAAATTGAACTCATTAATTGTCCAGTTTAAAGTCTTTGATATAAATCCATTTCTGTCTTCAGCATAGAGAAACTAGCATCACCAGAAAGCAATTCCTCTCATTTGTGTTAGACATCTACTTTAGAAAACATGAATTACTTTTGGTACTCTTTCCAACTACAAACCTTTGAGGATAACCAGCTTTGACTTGGACCACAATTTTTTTAAACTCCTAGGTTAGGTGAAATGGTTTCTCTTCTTGTGCCCAAGTTCTTCATACCACAAGTAGAGAAGCCACACTCAGTGATGAAACAGGTCTCAACCTTTCATCTACCTTGTTCAGAAGGTCCACCTAAAGACCACCTGAGAGTGAACCTGTAGTTGGGTGGAATGGATAGAAAACAAGTCTGAGGCTGAGGAAGGTGAGATCTCATTGTTGCATAATGTAAGTGCACCAGCTGTAGGTGCCACAGACAGGCTCAAGTGGAGCTGTGACCTGTTGGACAGCAATGATTTTGTTCGCCGTTGCTTGGCAGCAGCTCAGTTCTCCAGATGGGGACACAAGAACAGGGAACACAGGAACACGAGTTTACTACTGTCTGTAGTAACACAGCAAGCATTTACACTACCTAGGGAACAATTAACTTCTTTTAATTGTTGGCAGCTGATCATTTCTTCCAGAGTTGGAATGAAAAATCTTGCATCTCTTACTAGAGAAAAAATTATTTCACTGTAGGATCAGAGCCATTGCCCAATTATACGAAGGCAACACAACCAAAATGTTCAAAAAGCTAGAGATGGCCTGAGTCTGAAATGCAAGCACAAGGGATAGTAAAGAAAGCCTCTTAGCTCCCTCATCTCTGTGTCTCTCTCTGTTGTAGGTACCAATTCTGAACATGCAACTGTACAAGAAAATCTCGCATCCCGGCAAATGTCAAGAGCTGACACGATGTTTACCATAACATCAAGCATATGAAAATAATGAAACATAAGCAAATGAAAATTGTTCTGGTCCTTGCCTTGTACAAAAGTAGCAGATACAGATACTGCAAGTTATATAATCTATGCTGTGTTGAATTCTGTTGTGTTATAGGATATTACACCAGCTGTTATCATACTATACCACTACATTATACTATACCAGTCCATGTGTCTAGTGTGTGTATATAAAAGGGGAAATAAAAAAAAAAGATATAAAACAAGATCTGTTACAGTGGTGATAATCTGCAGAATTTATTGCCTAAAGTTGTTAGAGATCCTGAATCTCTTTCTCGTTTGATCTTTTATTTGAAGTTTAATGTTTTGGATATGTCCTCTTCTAAATATCCGTGTGTTTGCACTGGCTTCCAAGGTTACCTGCATTTTATTTTAAAAATAGATCAACATTAAATACTTGCAGCCTGATCTAAAAATTACTGAAGTTAATGGAAAGTCTCTCAATGACTTTATCGGTCTTTGGATCAAATCTTTAGGGAACTTTCTCCTTACAAACTGAGATGATCGTGGCCTTACACAGTACAAATCACTATTGACATTAGAGAACTTAGACAGAATTATATCAGCTGAATATCTTACTCTACCTCAGATGAGCCCTTTTTTTTTCCAAAACTTAAATCAATGAAATTGCTTTGTGTGCCTTTCATCCACACAAGTGTGTCCACTAGACTGCTTTGAGTAACAAATGCAAGATTAATTAAAATCTGTCAAAGATTATGTCTCAAGCTGTAAAATATCCTTGTGGATACCCCACTGAGCTATTGTTCATCTTTATTTCAACATGTCTAATTACTGGGGAATGGCAGTCAAGCAGAACTATCTTTTTTTTATTTGTGGAATAGATAGAAAATAAAATCACTGTTTTGTTCCCATCATCAATGTAGATGCAAATTCTGTTGCTCTGCAGTTTGGGTTTGTTCTCTAGGTAAACTGCCTTGGAAGTAATGCCACAGAACCTATATCTGTGGAGTGAAAAGAACGTACAAAATTGGTTGTAAGGTTGCAAAGGCTTTACCTTTTATGTCTAGTTTTGACAATTCAAAAATGTACATAAGAATTTTCTCTCTTTTAAAATGTGATGCTATCAGTGAATTTTTTTTAAGATGGACACTTGTAACTGTTGTGAAACTCAGCTGCTCATAATATTGGAAAAAATGACAGAAAGCAGACACATGCTTTATCTAATTTCATAAATAAAAGAATTTCAGATGAAATATATTGATTCAGGTCTTTCTGAGACATATGTGTCATGATTCCTAAAAGAATCACTTAAAATTAGAATAAACTGAGCAAACTATACCGATTTTTTTATGTTTAGAACCCTGTCCATCCCTGTGCTTATAAAACGCAGCAACAATTTCAAATAATTGAAATCGTAGCTGTAATGTAAGAGAAAACACACATCCATCCAGTGAAATTATACAGACTATACCACACATATACACTACTTCTTTACTTGCCAAAAGTGCTTTGAGAATATTCGCCTAAATATAAAACAGTAAAACATGGATTGCAGAGCCAGAGAAATAATGCTGTGTGTTTTACGTGAGATTTTTTAAAACAGTTGTACTTTTGCTCAGCAGCAAAAAAACTCTTTGAATGCTGTTCAAGATTTGAGTTATGTTGAAATGTGGCTAACAATGGGGAACTGCCATAATGGCAAAAATATTTTATTTCTGCTTTAGGCTAATTAATGTGGAAAAATGTCTCATTTTTACAGCCCACATTTTAAACCTTTGACAGTTATACAAGTGAAGTCATTTTCCTGAAAAATGAAAACCATGGGCTTTACAAGGAGATAACCTTTTAAAAGGGCAAAGCTGCAATTCCTTGCACAACACTTGCAGCACCGTAGTAGTTGATAGAGTTTGTCATTACAATTGCAAGATCTTCTAAAATCAGTCACGCTTGTAAACTGGAAATTCTACAAGTTTAAAAAGTTAAAAATTCTAGAGGTAAACTCTGCCTTGCCTTGAAGACCTGATCTAAAAGGCTAAAAGAAACACCTCCCCTTGACCGCTATCAGTAAGCATCTGAAGATTCAGGGGCATATTTTGCAATTTCACTTACATATTTCCACTGCAATATCAGACCGAAGAACTATGGTCTTTATTGCAAAGGACTTTGATTTTCCCAGTTAAGGTGGTGTCTCCATGGCCTGTGCTAGCACAGCAGTAACAGCAGTAGTTTGCCCCAGCTGTCCCTTTTTCTCCATACCTAAGGTATTTGTCAAAGAGCTAAGTTGAAGTGAAGATGCAGTTGGCAGGAGGAATGTACAGTTTTGGTGGGTCTAGACATTTATAGCACTGGCAGGGGAACAGAGGTGGAGGCAGAGAAAAAAAATCATAGTTGTTTGCAGGGTCTTGGCACTGTGAACGGCTCAGGGAGGATGGTACAGGAAGGATTTTACCATTGCCACAAAATTTAATTCTACCAGTATTGCTAAGAAACCTCAAGCCAGCCTTCCAAAGGAGGTGAACGGCAGGACCAAATCGCATCTCTGAGATAGGTGGGGTCTGAAGCCAACCATCCGAGTGAATGCTGAAGTAGTGATAAGAAAGGAGGGGGAATCTCAGGCATACATGTGATGAGCCTGGGTGTACGAGGTATTTGGGTCGAGGCAGCACAACTCCTCAGGACGCTGTGCAGTACTGGGTTCTGCTAGCAGCAGGCTACCACTACCCTGCACTTCGACTACAGTAATGCAAGAGAAAAATCTCAGTCTGGTGCTTTTTCCCTCCACCTCTCTCCTCACAATTAATTCTAGACAGAGAACTGAAAGAAAGATTGATGAACAAAAAGTGCAAGTAACAACACAAAAGCTAATAGACTCCTGAAATTTAGCTTACCTAGCTGCATAAGGTAAAATGAAAATAAAGGCACTTTTTGAAATATGCTTACTACATGGTTTCCTGGGCAGGTACTGATTGCTGAGATCTGCAGCCTAGTTCAGCAAAAATGTGCTATTAATTATCTCACTGACTTCACATATTGAACCCTTCATTACTTTCTAGTGTCTCAGATATTATTTTAATAAGAACTTTCTGATATAATATAGTCACCTTCACCTTGTGGTTTTTGAACAAAGTTAGCAGTTCCCATTTTCCTAGACTGTTCAGCTCATAAAGGTACCAAATAATTACTTTTTAAGAACATATATTATCCATAGCTGGCAGTTTTTTGACTGAAAGATTCATATACCACTTAAAACTCACTTTATATATGATATCACAGGACATTAAACTATGATGGATAGTTCTAACTGCTGGAGAGACAAAGGAAAGCTTAACAGAAATACAGAACAGGTCTATCAAGAGGAACCACTTAATAGAGTAGAAATTTTTAATTAAATTGATTAAAGCTTATTTTGGTTTGGTTATTGATAAATCTATTTAACAATTGGAAACTTGAAGGTAACATGCCTTTGTTGAAGATTTGATATTTCTGCCTTTTTCTTAACCCTTCCTGAGTAGCCTCACACATACTATGTCTTCTTACTAGGGTTTTATATAATATGCTAATATAGCCAATTGCTTTTACTTCTTTTTAAACATACGTACCTTTTCATAGCTCATATGAATCATTTCTTAATTGCCCTAAGCCCCACCACAATCTTTCTGCTTGCCTCTGCTTCTTGCTTACAGCTCTGTTACGGAAGGTTGTTTTGCTCTGTTTGGGTGCTGGTTATTGCTGTTGCTTCACTGCTAGACTCCATTTTCCTTTCAAGGTGTGAGGCATTAAAGGTTTTCATGATAAGGCCAACGCTACCCAAGAGACCTTCCTCATTTCATCCACTGCTGACAGCCACCTCTGTCTTACATGCTGAGCTGGAGTTGTGTGTTTTCTACAGGAAAATGGCAAGAGCTGGTGCGACGTACTGCCATAAACTAGGAGGTTTATGACCTCCCAGTTCTCCTCACTACAAAGAGTTTTACAAGATATTTAAGTGGGCTCCTGCCTTTGGCAAAAAGCAAAACTTCAGGACTGCTAGGAATTCAAAGATCCCTGAAGAGCAGGGATCTTTGATTGTGTATTTAAACAAGCAACTGCGTATTGTTTAAAAGACAGGAGTGGATACAGACCTTATCTAAAGCAGGACAGGGGTCAGGGTTGCTGCACAATCTTGTGTCTGCCACAATTTCACATGAATCAGGACCATGTGCTGTTTTTTCAGGGCTCCCAGATTTCAGACTAGTTCAGGAAAGCGAGAGCAAGGGATAGGAGTATGAGGTACTCATTTCATGCAGGCTGTGTCAGGGTAATTTTACTGTAGAAAAATTGTTGGCTATATCATAGTTGTATTTGTGTTAAAAACATTTTGCCTATTATTATAATATTTTCTGTATACCAGGGAAACATTGGTAGTGTTGATATGGAAAGGTAATATACTGCTATATTTCTCCTGGTTCTGACACTAGTTCTTCCATCAGAGGGTGATTTCAAATCAATATCTTTTGCTATCTCATTTGGCACTTGTCAGATTTGTTCATCATAAAGAAATAATGGAAAGCCCTTAAGGGAGAAAAATAATGTATTGTGCATGTCAGGCTCCATCTATTAGTGCAGATATATGCCAGTAACTTGAGGTCAAGAATTAACAAGCACCAGTCATGAGTGTAATTGTGTCAGTCTTGCCTTTCCCAGAAGCTGTTGCCTGAAGCTAGAGATGTCACAATCTCTTTAAGAAAGGGAGAAGCAAATGGAAAAATCATTAGGCTGAAGGTATTTTGCAGCAGATTTTTCAAGTCTGAACAATATCTCAATTTTTCCCAACAGTCTATCTTTCAAAGTGTTTTTGAGATACTCTTTGCCCTACAATTAGATTCTTTTATCTCATTTTTGACTCCACAACTTCATGTATTGAAGGAAGCAATTAGAGGCTGGTGACTAATTGGCATAACATTTCTTATATCAGATATTAATGGAATTTAAGAATCAAAGAAGTGTGGGTTAGATGAGTGGATAGTGAGATTGATTGAGAATTGGCTGAGAATGGCAAAGCTCAGAGAGTTGCGATCAGTGTTGTAGAGTCTAGTCGGAGGCCTATAACTAGTGGTGTTCGCCAGAGATTAGTCTAGTCCTGTTCAAATTATTCCTCAGTGACCTGGATGAAGGAGTTCACTCTCAGTGAACTTGCTGATGAGGCAAAACTAAGTGAGCGGCTGATACAGCAGGGAGCTGTGCTGCCATTCAGAGGATCCTGGAGAGGCTGGAGAGATGGGCATAGCGGAACCTCATGAAGTACAACAAAGGCAAGCACAGGGTCCTGCACCTAGGGAGGAATAATCTCATGCACCAGCACAGGTTGAGGGTCAACCTGCTGGAAAGCAGCTCTGAAGAAAAGGACCTGGGAGTCCTAGTGGATAACAAGTCAAACAGGAACTAGCAATGTGCCCTTGTGGCCAAGAAGGCCAAAGGTGTCCTGAGTTTCATTAGGAAGAGGTGAATCTCTCCTCTACTCAGCCCTGCTGAGGCCAGTTTTAAGCACGGAGCTGATCTGAGACATGGAACTACAGGAGAGAATCCATCATAGGGCTACAAAGACGATTAGGGGAAAGGCTGGGGAAGCTGGGCCTGTTTACCCTAGAGAAGAGCACGCAAATCTCTTGATGGAGACTGTCAAGAAGCTGGGGACAGACTATTTTTAGTGGTGACAAGTGACAGGATAAGAGGCAATGGCCACAAACTGAAACACAGGAAAGTCCATCTGAATAAGAAGAAAATTTTCTTGACTGTTACAGAGCACTGCAACAGGTCACCAAGAGAGGCTGTGTAGACTCCTTCTTTGAAAATATTGAAAACCCACCTAATTGTGATCCTGTGCAATGTGCTCTAGATGGCACTTCTTGAGCAGAGTGGTTGAACTAGATCTCCAGAGGTCCTTTTACTCTCAATGTTCCTGTGATTCTGTGATCAAGCACCGGAGTGTGATTGCATGTTCTAGTGGTATGTAGAATAAAAATTATTCAGAAGCTGAAAAAACAAAGGTTAAAATGCCTTTCACTCATTCCTCTTGGAGCACAAAAATATTTAGCAAATATTTTTCTGTTCCTACAGCAAATTTTGTCTTCAGGAAAGGGTGTGTGTGTGTGTGTGCATGTATACATCTATGCACGAATGCACATGTCCTGTGGTTCCACCTGAGTCTAACTATCCATCTGAAGGAAAAATGCACAATCAGAAGAAGGCAAATTTATGAATAGCTGTATTGAAATTGCATAGGATAATATGAAAGGCATCTTGAAATTAGTGCGTGCTGGGTAAGTTGTTCTGTGTATAACTAAGGAATCACAGTTTTGTTTTTCATTAGACTGAGAGACTCAAGGTTCTGTCTTAGGTTTAAGATCCTCTCATGAGTCACATGGTTTTGAAAAGAAAAAATATATAGATTTCCAAAGCATCCAGAGTTATTGTAGTTGTCTAAAAATCTGTTCAAAAGGTAAACAACACCGTAACTCCCAGGGATTAAGGTTAAAGTTTTCTAGGAAAATCGCCCATACATCTAAGTCTATTTTTAATTTTCCACTTTATTTTGAAGCAGCTGGTATAACTTGCCATCAGAAACAGGATATTGGGTAGGCAGAGTATGAGTTGGTTCCAGCTCATAGCATGATGGCTCCTGTATTTGAGTGGGTGTGCAGTGATCAAGAAAATGTTTCCTGTTTGGTCGTATATGAGAATATGGCAGTGTAATCTACTCTTTTTCTTCACTTCCTTTTATGTAGTATGATGACCTCAAGGTCATAATATCTCTTGCTCTGAAGATAAAATCTGTAAGCAAGATGGGGAGATACCAAGGCAGTTGTGAAAAACAAATGTTCAACCATTTAAATATCCCAAGGAAATTAATGCAGATAAAATGCTGTTAAATAGAATTTATGAACAAAAGGAAAGAATATGTTGGCCCACCTTCCCGAATGATTCACCCAAAATTAATTTCAGTGATATCATCCCTACCACAAAGCATTCATAAAAAAAAATCTGAGTAATTATTAACCACAGAGTTAGGATTTTTTACAAGTTATTGCAAACCGCATTAATGATTCCTCCATTCTTGAGTCTCGCCTCGAAAATTCTTATGTTGCTTGTTTTAATTAAGTTTTTCTCATAAAGGACATCTGTTCATTATCTTTAAAAAAAAAAGAAAAGAAAAAGATCAGAGTATTCAAGAATGAGATCCACAAAATCCATCACGTTGAAATAGAAGCAGCCTGATCTAGTCAATATAACTGTATGAACACGATGCATCTTCCAACACAGCCTCTCAGGACATACAGTATAATATCCTCTCCTACATAAAACAGACTCATTCAGATGGGAAGGAGCCTCAGAGGTCATTAAGGGCAACCTCCTCCTCAGCGCAGGGTTCATCACTGAATTCAGTCCGTGATTACTTAGGGATTTGACTTGTTAATCTCCAAACACAGAGACCCTGAGGAGCTAGACTTGCAAGCAGTCTTCTGAGTAGCCCAACCCTTTATTCATGAGCATCCAAGCCCTTTCTTCCTAAAACCAAGGATAGATCCATAATATTTTTGAAAGGTGGAAGACAGGGCCCAGGAAGAACATCTCTTTGGACATATGTAGCATCACCTCAGCATTAATTAATTTCATGGCCACTTGAAGTGATTACCACAGGCCCTACGGGGCATGCTCACAAGCAATTTTTTTTTGGTGCCTGAGGAATTTTCATAGTAGAAAAAGGGTACTTACAGTTTTGAGAGATTCTCAAGTACTAGAGGAAGTTTCAAAGATTATTATTCAAATTAGCCACATATTTTTGATTTGAAGAGTAAAACACTCAATGTAAGGCATTGAGTTGAGCCATGCCCAAACTCCTTTACCACATCAGTCACTTTGGGGGAAGCTCTACTGCCTCTTCTCTTCTTCTTACCTGGCAGTAGGCAAGAGAAGAACATTCATTTCCAACAATAAAACAACAACAACAAAAATACTCCAAATCTATAACATCATCTCTGCAAAAGGTTAAATGAACAAAAAGATAAATATAAAAATGCGTTTGGAAAATACGTTTAAAAAAGCCACTCATTCACCACTAAAATTAATAAACATTAGCAAACACTAACATATTCACTTTCAGAATTCCTTTTTCCTTCTAAGAAACTATTTAAAGATTTTTTTTCTATTTTGGAAATGTTCTTTTAGAAACTCAGTTCCCATCGCAATAGAAGAAGCTGACTAGAAAGATCATCCTGCTTAAACCAACCTGAAAAATAAACCCTAAAATAAGAATGAAGCATTTCCAAAAAGCTATTTCAATAGCTCAGCAGAGCCAGCTATTAAAAAAAAAAAAAGCTAGAAGAAAATTGTTGGGATTTTAGATGTGAACTAAACATGATTAACATCACCACAAGAAGCCACCATGTTTGAGCTATATAGAAAACATCTGAGTTACCTAGTGGGCAAATATTAGAAAAGATTTTATTCATTATACATAGCTGATATTATCCAGAGCCCACCTGCCAGTTTTGGGAGCCATGTTTTCAGGAAATACCATTCTGCCTTGCTTCAGATTGGTAGATTGATTGGTAGATTGATATTCCTAATTTTCCTTAACTCCATCAGGTCTTTCATACTCACCATAACGACAGAAACTATTACATACGTATGGTAGAGTTGAGCATTTTTTTTCAATTCTTATTCCTTATGGGTGGCAATATCCAACACTTTTGAAAATGAAGACATTTTAGCTGAACATTTGATCATCCTCATTTAGAATAAGTCCACACTCATTCCTTTCCAAAGCAACACATTTTACTGAGCTCTCATGGTTGTATCTGCTGACTTGCATATGTAAGTTATTTACAACTCCAAAGATATTTTATGAGTAGTTAATATCTAGTTACTTCCCATGCAAGGAATTTCATCAAAGAACAAGACAAACATTTACCTATAGAAAAAGAAGATGAAGAATTGCTTCTTCCCCTTCTGCTATCACTCAAACAAATACACAAGTAAGGTCTGATCCTTGGCTTGTGCTGGAGTCCCTTTGTGATAAGAATGCTTACATGAGTCACTGACAGGCACAAAGCCAGAATTATTTAGTGCATCCGCCAGGCTGCTCTAAGGCATGCCAGGAGTAGTTGTGGCTTTGAGCTTTGGAAGCAGAATGCTAGCTTCAAGTCACTTTTCTCACCCCCTTCCCTCATCATGTCTGTTAAAGGACTTGCCCTTAACAGCAGCTTCTTTCTCTTCCAGATGGTAACTTCTGAAGTACGTAATAGGAAAGTGGGAACATAATTCTCACATCTTAACTGGTATTGTAAGGTTAAAAAATGTTCACATAAGAGACACAAAACTGCCATCTCAAAGTAAATAGTGTGCTCGCAAAAGGGTAATATAATTTTAAGATGCTGCGTATTTCCTATGGGTACAAAATAGAATCATAATACAACTATAAAGCTACACAGTGGCTCGGGGCCAGATTCTCAGCCAAAGGCAAACAGCATAGATTAAGTCTCAAGAGCATATATAACTTGCTTTAGATTTCCTGTTTGCTCTCAGAACTTCTCCTGTTCTAGTTAACATGGAGTATGGAGTTTATGGTACAGAATCGAAGCGCAGACAACTGGAGTGTCCCCAAAATGCATGGAGCGATTACGTTTAGAGGGGATGTTCAAAAATATTGAACTAATTGAAAATGAAACAAATGAAGCCAAGATTTTCAGCCTTCATTTTCAGCTGTGTAGTGGTACAGGGAAAACAAATGCAACAGTCCTATCCCATTATGGATTCAAAGGCTATGTGGAAAGGCCATATAGCTTGAGGCTGCATAACGTAAATAGAACTGAGCACTTTTACTCTAGTTTTCAATTCATCACTGATTTCTTTGGCAGGTCTGAAAGGGCAGATTACTGAGAAATTATCATAATCTGAGAAACACTGTGCACCAAGGGATCACCAAGTAGGGTGTTCGTAGCAGGTTTTCCCCTATTTGAGAGACCTACATTAATGTAGGATGCCCAAGTAAGCGATGAAAATGTGCACATCAGGATAAAACAATTGTTATACTGCTGTCTCTTACTCCTCTTTTTTTCAGCTTATGAGACAACTATAAGTAGGGCATATTGCGCAGATATACTGAACTTGACAGGTCAGTTTTTCTGCAACTTCTCTTGCAACTCTCAGAGACGGTTCATGAGGCTTTCTTTCAATGCACTTATCATCCATAATCATAATTATTTTTAATATGTCCTGGCATATGTAATTATCTGTCAGGTATCCATCAGGTGCTAATCACTTAAAGTTTCATTAAGGATTCACAAAGAAAATTTCTACCTAGTCTTCCCTCTTTTCCACTTGACTTTCATAAGACTTTTTGCAATGCCCTGCATGATGTTCTCTTAAGAAGGCTAAGGAAATATGATCTGGTAGAATAATCTAGAAACCTTAAAAATGTGGGGAAAAAATAGAACGGAAATCAAAGGACGTTATCACATAAGAGACTATTCCCGTTAAGGTTTCTCAAAGATTTGAGACTGGAAAGAGGATCAAGGATGGATTTCACCAATGAATATACGTATCTGAAGGGAAGATGTAAAGAAGATTGGGCCAGACTCTTCTCAGTGGTGCCAGAGACAATTCAAGAGGCAACAGGCACAAATTGAGGCAAAGGAATTTCCATTTGAATTCTAGGAGAAACTTACTTGTTGTAAGAGTAATAGAGCACTATATGTCACCCAGAGACATTGTGGAGTCTCCATGCTTGGAGATACTCAAATGCTGTCTGGATAGGGTCCTGGACAGCCTGTTCTAGGTGACCCTGCTTGATGAGGGATTTGCAGTAGATAATCTCTAAAGGTCCCCTCCAATCTCGATTGTTCTGTGATTCTTTGATATGTTGGTACCTAGTCAGGTCAGTAGTTTAGTTAATAACTTCAATTTGGGGTAGAAATTATACTGACAAAATGGATAGATGATCCAACCTGGGAAGATTTGCAAGCTCATTACAATTCAAAATTATTCTGAAATGGAGAAATGAATTGCAAAGATTGGCACAACAGATGCAGGAAGGAAAAATTATCTGCTTCCTGAAAAAAAAAAAAAAAAGTCTGAAGAGTGGTGGAGCAAGATCTGGAAGCTTTATGGAGCACAAAGTAAATATAAAGTAGCAATATAATGTTTTGGGGAAAAAAAAAGGAAAGCGATTAAGTGATACATTTCTGGTTTGTATTATTGGAACCTCTAATACAAGATTCTAATGTATGCTGCAGAGAAAAGGCCTCATCTGGAGCCATTCTAGGCATAATCCTTGAAGGAAAAGGTAGGCAACTTGGAACAAGCCCGATGAGAGTAGAAAGAACATTTAGAGATTTAGGGAATATGATTGATGTAGAAATCATATTTGATTAGTCTACAAAGACAGAAAGAAACCATGATAACTTTTTTCCAGTACATAAAAATTGCCATTAGCAGGATAGTAACCAACTGTTTTCCATGGCAAATGAACTTTTCTTATTTAGAATCAAAAGCAAGAGGAAAAAAAAGATCTTTTCTTGTTGAACATGAAAAAAAAATGTAGATAAAAAAAAAAAAAAACGAGACTACTATAGAAAATCTTTGGAGATTTTTGACAGGATTGCTACATATCTGTTTGTTACCCATCAGTGCAGAGCTCTTGACTAGATGATCTTCTGGCATCTCCTGGACTGCTTCTGTGATCCTCATACTTTCCAAGATCATTGTCAATGTCTAGCCAAGGTTAAGAAAGTCAGCTGAATATTAGCTTAGATTTGTCAAAGATAACCAACTCAAACATTGAAAAAATGTAGCACATAAAAGGCTAGATGATAGATTAACTTAAAAAATATTTTTTTCGATATATTCTGTCTTTACTATGTCGTTTATTGGGCACAAACAGGGCTAAAATCTTTCTGATGATAAAGTAGAAATCTTGAAAATTTATTGGAAATAACAGTAAGTCTTGTATTAATTAATTAAAGGGTATGCAGCAAGTATTTAAAGAGAATACATTGTTTCGGTGAAATCTTTGGAAAGGTTTTAGCATAATCATATGAACTAAGCAATTTATGATAAAGGATGCTCGCAGGTTATATCTAGGAGTGTTTTTTTTCCTAGTAAAGGAAAATGCTGCTGGATTATTATTACCTAAATTTCCAAATCAAAATATTTAAAATACTCAAGAACAGTTTTCCTATTAATTTGCTTTGATATCGTACTGTGAATAAACATCTTACTGAAATAAGTTGCAATATATTATTATTGAAAAGACTGAGGACTGATATGAGAGTTAATTTTTTTTTCTGTATGACAAGAAAGTTACAGCACTTCAGAAGATATTTAAGGATTGGGTCACAATTCCAAACTTTTAGTAAGTCACCATTTTGCATCCTGCATGTAACAGATACGAACAAAAACAACAAAACAACAATTATTGCCTTTATATAACAGTTGCAATAATCTGTAATTATAAAAACCTTCTTTTTACATGTGTACATAAATGAACTATTTGTATCAGAATTTTTAACATGTTTGTAAATCACTATCATCTAAATACTAAATTAAAAAAAATCAATTTAGAATCTGAAGTAACCTTTGATGTCTTAATGGCCCTATTTAACAGTGAATGCAAGTTAGACATTACAGCTATGCTTATACAAGTAAAATGAATGGTGCCAAGGAACATTTCCAGACACAGGAACTTGATCTTCTACATGGCTCCCAGCATGGTTTTGCCCAGACAAACTACTGCTCTCCCAGATGGCTACTGGGCACAGCTGCGGAGCTGTCTGGGGCCGGGATTCATTCTCAATAAACACCTGGATCTAGACACCTGGTTTGTAAGGTAAGATGGTTTAAGAGTAGGACTATGACAACACCATGCCAAATATCCTTGAGGAAGAGGACTGGTCTTGACTCTGGTTTATTTAGTAGTTTAAGTTTGGCCGATACTTCCTGAATCTCTTGAATAGCTAACCTAACTTTAACCTAACCTAAGAGAAGTGCTTACACTTTGTCAGGAAACAAAGAAGTTCTTAGTAGTCTACATTAGTCTTCGCAGGCAACTTTCCTAAAGAAGAAAGCCTGTATATGATATAATGAAGAAGGAATTTAGACAGACATATTGTCACAGAGGAAAGAACTTTTATTTGAAAAAGAGGCAACAACCTCTGTTTAAGACATGATCAGAGAAAATGTTTCTTTGTCTCATAGCAGCCATATTATTTTTCCATATGTTTCTACAAAATTTATACATACATATGTAATCTATGCAAAAATAATATTGCGGAGATTGTTCCAAGAGGAGATTCTCTTCAATGTAACTGGAATTTTGAAAGTATGAGGTAGTTCTGATAAATCAGTGCACCTGAGCACAAGCTGACAAATGTCTACTTTTTGTCCATACAGTGGCAACATGCTTCCACAGTCATCCAGTTCTAAAGGAAAAGTTCCTTTTCTATGAGATCTGAATACAAGCTGCAATTTGCCACACTATCACAGCATTCCCTGAAAGAAACAAGAAAGCTCTTGGGAGTTAAGCATGTCAAAATTGGCTAAGACTGTGTTTTTCAAATATGGAGGAATATTCTGTGCTGCCTCTAGAAGACATGCCACAAACATCTACAGTGATTTAATCAGATATTGCAGATGTTACAAGAATTGTTTTCAGAGTGCTCTGTTTTATTACCAGGGTTCTCCTGGTTCTTATCTGTTTAAAAAGCTTAAAATGAATATCTAATTCTGTTTCACTTCAGGGCATTTTAATTTTGTTCAGAAATGTTCATATAAGGTATCTCAGAACACTTTACAACCAAAACTAAAAACATGTGGCAGCCAAGCTTTTGTGACAACAAATACTGCACAATTCACAAATGTCCAATACAGTTTCCCTCCTCAAATTCATTTACATGAACTCTAGTTTATTTGCAAGGATATTTTACCTATTATGTTATCATGGAATATTTGTTCATTTATTTTTTTAAATTTATGGAGTCAACTGAAAGCAAGATTGTACTGAAATACAGGAAATGTACTCTGAAGGAAATATTTTTTTCATTGTCTCTGCATGTGCCAAGTACAATACATCTTTGTCTTTCCCTGATTTAAAAACAAGTCTTTAAAAATAAATGTCTGCAGGGGATAATTTTGTGGTCTAATTGTTTAGTGACTTGCACAGGTTTTGGACAGGAGGAAAAGACAGTAAATAGCTCCACAAGTCAGAAGGATTTGAGAGTGTTAAAAAAAAGGAAATAGAGGAGTAAGTGTGAGGTAGCCAGTTCCTCTATATGGGGTGGATACTCCTTTTCCATAATAGGAAACCATGAAAAATACATAGCTAGAAATAATACTCATAAAAAAGTGCTTTCAGGGACAAAATTCACAACCATTTTCATGTATAATCTAATGCAGCACACCATGCTAATATGATCAAAAAAAATCATCCAGAAACCACCTTAAGCAGTATGCATCATCTGCCATTTTAGCAGGTCATCACTGTGAATAGCATAGCTTTTTCATTTTTAAAAACAATCAAATATTATTCTATAAGTTACACTGTGGATAGGAGAAAACAATAGATGCTATTTATCTCAAATTCAGTTAGACTTGTGACTTCGCCTTCCATGAAAATCTTGCAAGTGAAACAGGGAATGGACCCTAGATGGAACCATTATTGGATATCTCAAAACTTACTAACGTTTATTCTCACAGTAGACTAAAAATTTTGATTCAGTATCAAAATGGAAACATGTACTGAGTAGGGTTATGACATGGTTCCAGTTCTAGTCAATAGTTTCATCTTAACAATGGGTCAAAGTTTGAATTTTTCCCATTTTTGACAAAGCAAACCAATGGCTAAAAGAACATTGGGTGACAGGAATAGAACTCCAAATTCTCCTCACAAATTGGAGAAACAATCTGAAAACATTTAATAAAAATAAGCCATTTAATAAAAACAAGTTTCTACATTTATGCAGCAATAAGCAACTGGGTTGGGAGCAACTGACGTAGCAGTCTAAACAGGCCCAATCTAAACATGAGTTAACGGTGTCATGTTGTTGCAAAAAGGGCAAATAATATTATGGGTTACTTGAGCAGGAGTCATCAGTAAGACATGTGGAGTAAACCTTCTGTTCTACTCCGCTGAGGAAGCTCCTCAGCGGAAATATTACGCTGAAATTTTAGCCACAAACAAATTAGATTCAATAAAATATGTATAAGGAAAGATTGAAAGAAGCGGAGTCATCTAGTCGAAAGAAAAGAAGGCTGATGGAAGACTTCATTACCACCTTTAATCCTGAAAAACATTACTGCTAATAAACAGGTGTCTTTGGATGTTAGGATGGGATAAATTACTCTAAAACAGTTGCCTCCCTCTTTGTCAATAAAGAATGTTCAATTTAAATCAGGGTCCTAATGTTCATGTGCATAAATTACATTTGGAATAGCAAAGATATTTTCAGGTCCCACAGACTAAGATTAATTTAATGTGCCTCTCTTTCTCATTTGTAATCCTACCAAGCAGGACAAGATATCATTATGGATCTGTAAAAGAACATAATGTGTATGCAGTTACACCCAAACAACTTAAAACAACTATTGACAGTTGCTATTGAACTTGCTCCACAACTATTGAAGTTGCTCCACTTCTTTCACATAACTTCAAGTCTGCAAGATGAGTTATATTTAATTATTTCAGTGAGATATGAAAAGAGCAGGTGCCAAGTCCAAGCAGAGAATTTTTTTTATCTTTTCTTCAAAACTATTACTTATTCCCCACACGGGCATAATTTTATAAAATATTAAGTGAACACCTGTAGATGCAACTCAGTAGATGCAAACAACAAATCAGTTTCAGAGCCCTGCTGCAGTGGTGGAACCTAAGTCTGGTTGGAGGAGATGTTACCATGTTCCCTTCAGGGGAACCCTTCAGGTTAGTCAGTGCCATCTCCTTGTTTGATAGATATCACCTAATCCCAGCTAGAAGTTACTAGAGTGCACGGGGAATGTCCTTCCTTAAGTAAAACTATCAGATCAGAAAACTACCTTTTCCCTCCTGTAATACTCTTTAAATTATAAGGCTCAGGGTCCGTTTTCAAAGGACTATTAGCAGAGGCTTTTGAATGCGAAATACTGTGAATTTGGATGAGCAGTCATTTGGGATTGTTGAAAGCTGCTTCATAAACCATTTTCTTGGTATCTTCTTGGTATCTCCTTGATTTCATGAAAGAACTTCCTTCATAGGTGGCAGACTGGATGAGGACCTATTACTATAGCCTAAAAATCTTTCAGTAACATCTTCCAAAGAGACTGTGGGCATGGCAGAATTCAGAGCCATGATATCAGAGCAAGGAAAGGAACCCTCTTCTGTTTGGAGGTAAAATCTCTTCCAAAGAAAAATGAATAATCCATTTTTGAAAATAAAATAAAATAAAATANAAATAAAATAAAATAAAATAAAATAAAATAAAATAAAATAAAATAAAATAAAATAAAATAAAATAAAATAAAATAAAATAAAATAAAATAAAATGAATGATGAGCACTTAAATGGGCAATATCACTACTAAAAGTTCCTTGCTTGGGAATAAGCTGTAAGAGAACATGCCTATCCTGCCATGCGTGTTGAATACAATGGAAAACACCAATGATTTAATTTATAATGTTGTAGCTGACATTGTAGACAAGTATATCCCAAACGCAGCATAAAGAGAAAACTTCCCTAATGAATATTTCTTCCAGTGTGAGAATTTGGAGGGACGAAAGGAAGTGGTGGAGGCTTTAGATCCAAGATTAGACCTGTGGATACTCCAGAGACTCTCCATCACTATCATTATGCAAGTGTAGACATGTTCAACATCCCAATCTGAGAGTGAACCAGACCTCCAAGAAGAAGGATGTAGGATAGGAGAGGGCAGCAGGAGATGATCCCTCAGAGCAAGTGCCCCCAGCTCTGCAGCTCACCAGCTGCCACACTCCTGGCGCTCCCCAGGGTCTGCTGTAGCTTTGCAGAGACACAGGCCTGCTCCAGGTTTAGCAGGCAACCATGTGAGAGAAAAAGATTTATTTTGGTCTGAAACCTGTCAGGAGGCAAACACTCCAGCAGCTGTGCATCAAAAGACTGATTCAATCACTGATGTACACAGGCTTATATATCAGCCACCTTAAACTTGGAGATGCTGGCACAATTACAGCATGCATGCATACATGCAAAACCAATTTTGCTTCCATTGGAACAATCTCTTTAAATCATGATTGAACTTGTAGTTTTCAGAGCTGAAACTATTCCCTTTTCTCCATGAAATATCAAAAAAAAAGTTGTATTGTAATTAAGCAATCACATTCCTCCTGTACAGAGGTCAAAAACCTGCCAGAACTAGCCTAAGCAGTGTTAACTGATTTCTAACAAACACTCTTTCATTGTCCAGTTACTACATTTCTTATACTTCAGTAATCACAAACACTGTATTGGAAGTATGTCCGTAGGCAGAAGTCTCTAAGAAATTTCTTATTTATTAAAATAAATATTAAGCGATCAAATGCTCTCTTCATTTTAGTGGATACTATTGATCTGATGCTTTATAGAATATTGAAAAAACTATAGGCTGCATAAGGTGAAATTAAGTAGTCATGTTGGTTTCTTCTGACCTTCAATGCTGTGAATCCTTTGGACATCTTTCCCTGCAATTTCATTCCTGCAAATATTAAAGTGTTTCTTCCATGTTCTGTACTAGTGATCATACCTATTTATCTTCCTAATATGTGATCCTCTGGAGGCACTAAGCCAATGAACACTCTAACCTGTAACAAATTATCACAAGCAAAAAGACCGAATCATGGATCAGCAGCCAGGAGAAAGGAAATAACCTAATGGAAGCAACAACTGCATAAAAATGTCTGTTGCATATTCATAGTCCAAGGAAAACATTTGGCCATAACTTAAAATTATGATAAACAGCTAATGAGGCATTCATGAAGAGGCAGACAGTTCTGAAATCTTCAAGGAATGTGGGCATTTGAATGATGTGGAAAGTGCAGAAGTAAAGGTGGGAAAATTACTTTTCCTATAGTAAATCTACTTATTTCGGGCTTTTCACATGATACCAAAATGAGAAGTTCTTTCCCTTAACAGTTTTTTACACTGTGTTGGTAGTGCCTTTGGACTGATTTGACCTACAATTCTGTGACTGACTCAGGAGTGTCCTGGGAAGTTTCCCCAGACACCATGACTGCATGCCACATTGCACATTAGGTATTTGTCTCGAGTCCCCCTGCCTGCATGTACTAAACATTTTACCACAGAGCAAGCAGAGGCAAAGAAAACCATATTCTGCAGACTTTTAGGTGTGTGGGATGCCTAATTCAATTTATCACTGTTGTGGAAGTCTAGTGATATTGTGCTGGATTCTTATTTCCTGTTTCTATATAATTCTCTCATCCTATCAAAGCATAAAATATAAATTGCCTGTACTTTAGAGTCTGGATTCTAGAGGACTCTTCCTAGGGACAACAGCTACTGAATATAGCCACTAAAAAGCACATTGGCTATTGTATTAATTGTGCAAGTGTGGCATCTGCCGATGGCTGCAAACAAGAACATGCCTCTGAAATGTCAACCTTATGAACAGCTACTCTGTTGCATGGCAGAGCCAGTAGGAAGTCTGGTTAAGTAGGAAGGGTAAGAAGCTATGACCTCAGGAACTGGTCCAATATCCTGAAGACAGTAGCCTGGATAATGTCAGTGGTCTAATCTATGACCTACCAAAAAGATCTGGATTCCAGGGAGGTCAGATCACTGCTGACTCACAGTCAGCGTATGGCTTGTATGTACAGTAGGAGCAAGGTTGAGCTGAGGACACAGCAGACACTGTTGTTTGTGCCCGCATCATCGTCTCCCAAATTTGTCCTGAAAAACTATAGATGGGCCTAAAGATGTAGACTGTCTTTTCCCAAAGCTAAATTCCCCTAGTAGAATTACTGATCAGTAGAATATAGATACTATTGTTAATCCCATTTTGAGTAGACAGTTTTCAGATTCCTTTTCTTTCTGTTCCAATGCCTGGTGCAACTCTCTGGTCCTGCCCAGCCTTCCTCCTCACTCCTGAAGGGTTCCCTTTTGACCTCCCTGCCCTATCTGACAAGTTCCCCTCACACCTCGAGATCTTCTTTTGTTCCTGAGCTTTTCTCTGATCGTCTCAGGAACCTTTTGTCCATTTCCCATTATCACAGCACAAGCATTTCTGGAAGTCATCTCATGATTGTATGTGCTTGTGTATATTGGCTTCCCTCCCTTTCATTCATGTTTTTTATAGTGATGTTCAGCAGCCCCCAAAAGGCTATCTACCTAAGACTGAGGTTTATTATTCTGATTAGTGATACTGGAAAAGTCCTTCAAGCTATTAAATCTCTCCCCATGTTGTTTCTGGATCCCAAGATGGTTTAGGCATCTAGCTGTTTAGATCAGGGCAAATGCAGGCAGGTTTCTGGGTGAAAAAGGAGATCTTAAGTGAGATTTAGGTACCTCAGAATGAGGGAACTATTAAGTTAGGAGTATTCAGACGAGACTTTTAAACGAGGCATCAAAAGTTCACCTATGTTTTCTTCATGCTTATATTCTTCTTTGGATCTAGCTCCTAGCCTAATCCTTTGTAACAATATGGGCCCTAGTTATCTGCAATATGATCTGCCTAAATTTGTGGTGACATTGTTTTAACATCATTCTGACACTGTAATTTTCCATTTAAGTCATTCTTTGAACTGATAGGAAAAACTTTGTTTCTCTGTAATAGAGTTAATTAGCTTAAGAGATTTTAGAAGAGCGGGGATGAGAAAATAGCTCATTTTCAGCTGCTTCCTATTTAAATTCTGCCATAAACTTGGATTAATATATTTTATTATCCTGACACTATAAAGCTATTTGTACTTAAGCTGGCCTTGTTTTGTCATTGTCTTGACAATAAGTCATAAAAAAAAGGAAAAAAATCCATAGTCTTGAATTTATATTAACTTTGCAATAAATCTTAGACACCTCCATACTGGGGATGGAAAAAATGATTAGGTCATGTCATCTAAGTGCTTGCCAATGGAAGAATATTTTCTGCAGCGTAGTCTCCACTGATTTATAGCCAGATTGGACAAATGAGTTAAGTGATGGTTTCCCTTCTGAAAGCTACTTGAAGAGAATGGCGATACAAGTGTACTTTTCCAGAAGCTACTTCATATCAGAAATATCTAGTCAAACATATTTGTAATATATTGAACATATATTGAACAAATATATCGAAAGTAGAACAAATAGATACTTACAAGGATAAATGAAAAAAAAAAAAATGGCTACAGTTTTGACTGAACCTAACAAAACTCTTTTCCACTCAGTGTATTACGGAACAGAGCTGTAAATCAGTTCTATCTCCTGATCATCTGGAATCAATCTAATAATCTCTAGTAGTTTTGAAATTCAAAAAAGGAGATGGAAATTACAATACTTACACAAGAAAGCATTCTTGTGACGATGACGTTTTGTCTGCTATACCAGCAACCATTCTGCGATAAGGATTTTGAAGACTGGAGTCCCTGTTCATTTTAAAGCCCCCTGCTATTTCCTGTGCCCTCTTGTCCACTCCAGGCTATGGTATCGCAATTACTTTAAGAACTGTGGTGGGAGCGCAGTCCCACCAGAGGGTTATACTCTCTTCCTTCACCGATCCTAAAGTGCATTCTTGAATATCAGCTTTTGGCACCTTTAATAGCTTAGACTGGCTTAAGCTGACGCAGTACTAGTGCCTCAAAATGAAGAGAAAAACTGCAAAAAGCAGGCTTTCACCTTGATTCCCATTCATTTACTGATACACAACTTGAACAATTCTGAATATATCTGTATTTCGTACCTGGGGCATTTGCCTAAGGTTATTTGAAGCAACTTGCAAGCCAAACTCTGGAAAAGCAACTACTTTGTAATTAAGTTTGGACAGTACAAAGTGTCTTAGTGCTTATAGATGTCTGATTGATGTTTACTGTTATAAAAAACAAAAATAGTACCATTTTCCTAGGAAACATATGTAGTAAACCATATCTATAAAACACTTGGGAGTTTCAAGGTTGGAAGGCAGTGGGTAAATTTTTTTTTTTTTTTTTTTTTTTTTGGTCAGGTATCCTGCCAGCACACTCTTCTCCAGTTAAGACACACTGGTAGGCAATTTTCAAAACAAAATCTTCTGTCATCTTTCATTTATCAATATCAGTTGGGTTTTGGTTTTGCTGTTCAATAAATGTAGCTGAGTCAAGAAAATGTTTTGATTTTCAAAACATATTATATTGAAGATTTTTCCTGCAGTTCATACAAATGTCTCAGTTGTGCCTGTTTCATCTAACTCGGTGATGCACTCAGTGTCAGAGTATGATGATTTGTATTTTAAAAACATGAGGAAAAATTTACCTTTCCAATATAATAATTTAATTTACAGTTGTTGCTGTATTTAACAACAAATAGGTTATTTAATACAAATGAGGTCTTATTCAAGAGCACACAAAACCAGACAGAATTCTAAGCTTAAGCATGTATGCAAATTTACTATAACTAGAAGCAAAATGTAGCCCTGTATCAAAAGTGGATATCAAAAACACATATAGAAGAGGGTGTGAGTGTGTGGGTGTGTGTGTACAAAAGTGTGTTCACCTCTGGATAATAATTTTAAAACAACATCACTAACATTTTAAGCTTTCTTCCTCTCCATTGTTTTCATGAATTTTCCATAGTCAGACATCCTATTTCCAAATCCTCCACTGCAGGTAAAGGACAAAGCCTCTCATGATGTAGGACACTGAACTCATATTAAGAAAACATCAAGCTGAAATAAGTCATCAGTGCATTTTTGGAAAGGGCTAATGTGATATTCAGGAGCAGCAAGGAAATTGTAAGTAGGTGACTACTTGAGTATTTCAATTAATTCTTGTGTCAACGTACCAAAAAAGAATGTTGACTAATTGGAAAGTGTTCAAGAGCAAGTTAAAACCGCGATTCAAGTTTCAGAAAGTGCATTTTCCAATAAGACAAGGAGAAAGATTAATTATTGTCTTGATTATGATCCCTTTTTCTCCAAAGAGAGATGTTTTGATAGAGCGAGCACTTTAAACCAGCTGACAAGTATAATAAGGTCTGGTGACTGAATAACTGGAAAATACTTTTCTGTGTCAAGATATAAAATACATATATTGTAGTATAAATGACTTTATATTTCATACATAAAAAACTGCACAAAGCCACTTTACATTAGTAAAAACTGCAGCTCTATGAACAGATATGATTTATAATTTTTAGAGTTGGATGCACAGAGCTACATCAACAGTAGTATTTCTGTGAGCTTCACTGTTACCTTGATTGAATACAAAAGAGGTAGAAGGAGGAAAAGTGACCCAAAAGGAGCGTAGAAATGCCTCTGACTGAAGTATCTCTCTAGAGAGATAGGGGAGCCAAAGCCCATCTGGAGCTGAATCTGGTGGGGACAACAAGTAGGTTTTCTATGAGTGCATCAGCAGCAAAAGACTGGTGAAAACACCCAGTGGGGTTGCATTGGGTGACATCCAGAGTGACATTCCTCAGTGCTTCTATAATATCTTTTTCTTCCAGTTCCAAATATCTGTTTGTTCCAGTTAATAGAAAGCAACAGATTCACAGTTAAAAGTGTGTTATCTCTTCTTAAACCACTGATCTGGCCACAGCAGTGAATCAGTAATGGAACCAAAACTGTGTCAGAACTTGGACCATTTTTTATTTGACTTTTGGTGCCTACAAGCACATTTCTTCAACCCTCCATGAGACAGAGAACTAGTCTTGAACATTTGCATGTTCTACTGCATCGGTATTAGATATTTATACCTATTCTCTTTCTTTTCTTTTCTCTTCTCTTAAAAAAAAAAAAAAAAAAATTCTTTTCTAGTGCAAGCATTCTACTTACTTTTCTAAGCTGCAGTTACAGGACTTTGAGAGAGAAAACAAGCAACACATTTGAATTCCTCAAGCAACCTGCAATAAAAGTTGGCTCATTGAAAAACTGTGCCCTAGAGTCCCTTGTAAGATTAGGCTATATTTAGTTTCAACCTGCACATTGTTATTTGGTTTAGATCATTATATGACTAATGTAATATTTAAAGCACTACTACTAAAAATCTTCTAGAATTCTGTGGTGGAACTGCAACTGGAAAGAGAAAGAAACCCATAGGAGCACTCAGTAACATTAAGAACAAAAAGTGTGCAAGCTGACGTATAACTATGAAAATGGATAGTATGGTCGCAGACACTTACCCTTCTAGAAGTTTGTTTGAAGGGGTACTTCACGTAAGCCCAGGTGACCAATTTGCTTTATTTTATCCTCCCAAGACTCATATTATTGACTCTTTGTTGTCAAGCCAATCTTAAAAAGGCACCTGGTTTGGGAAGGGGCTGGTAACCTGTTTCTTTTTTTGATTTTTTTCATGTCTCAAATATTTCTTTTGCCAAACCAGTCAAGGTAGGAAATGTGGGGGAAAATTAAATTTGAATAATTCTCTTGAAGGCAAAAAAGTAGTGCTGATATCTTTTAAGAATTTGACAGTGTTAGAAAAGAAGGTCTGAAGCGACACAGATTAATAGAGTGTGTGGAGAAGAAACCATCAAGGCTGTCCAATTTTCTTCATTTTTTTCCCCATATTTCACCAAGGAATTGGCAAATCCTTCATTTTTGAAAAAAATCTAGCATGTTTTGGGTCCAAACTCTTCTCGGTGGTGGCCAGTGACAGGACAAGGGGTAATGGGCACAAATTAAAACACAGGAAGTTCCACCTCCATGTGAGGAAGAACTTCTTTCTTGTGGGGGTGCCAGAGCCCTGGCCCAGGCTGCCCAGAGAGGCTGTGCAGGCTCCTTCTCTGGAGATCTTCCAGACCCGCCTGGCTGCCACCCTGTGCCCCGTGCTCTGGGTGTCCCTGCTGGAGCAGGGGGGTTGGACTACATGATCTCTAGAAGTCACTTCCAGTCTCAACCATTCTGTGATTCTGTGATGTTTTAATATATTTTCTTCTGTAAAATATTATGAATCCTCCATCCAATGACTGGTATCTTGTTTGTGGAGTCCTGATTTCACAGGGTAAAAAAGGAACAAAGAAAACTAAAGACCCCCTAAACCATTGTAATTTTGTCAAATAAGTGTTGCCTAATGCAGTATGATATTGGAACCCTTTCACTTTTTCTTTAGATCTATTATTCATAGCCTTTCTGGCACAACTTGGCACAGCTAATTCTAGTACATTAAAAATGAAAAGCACTAGATGTTATCATCATTTGTTTTGAAAAAGAGAAGAAGGGCCAAATCCACAGTAAATTACATGAGCCCAATTTTGGACCATTGTAGTCACATTCAGCTCTGAGCATTCAGTATTGTGTGGAGGCCATTTTTGAACTCAGCTACAAACAGGAGGGAAAAAGTTGCAGAATAAACCTTTAAACTTAATCATAATAGATCTTTAGGCATAATTAGCCACAATACATTCAGCGCTATGAACTGTGAGCATCAGCTATACATAAAGGAAGCTGATTCAAGTGAAAACCAATATGTTATTTTCTCTTCAGTAAGATCATGGAATATTTAGCCGAACCACTATGAGGCGTATTCTTCTATTCCCCTGGATCAAAAGCAAGTCCCCACAAATCAGACTTGTCTGGACAATTTTTAAGACTATAACTATTAACATCCATGCTAAACATGATGGTATTTTTTCCTAATTGTTCAAAAGTTGGGGATAACATGTCCTACTTATTTTTTAGTAGAACTCCTCTGAGCTGCTGTTTACTGCTCCCAGACCACAAACTTTCAAAACAGGCCCAGCTGTTCAATGTCAGCCGTGACCTTCCACTGGTCATGAACGTGTTCCCGAACCCAAAAACGCAGAGGCCATGGAATGTCATCTTTTTCAGGCTTAGCAAACGTCAGCTGCATGTATTAAACTTTCATGCCTGGCTGATCTCTCTGAGGCAAGTGAAAGAATACGTGAAGTCTAGCTGAATTCTTTTTCTTTTCATGCCTCCTTGCTTCCATGAGACACAGCAAAGTGTCTCGTGTGCCCACTACATGGGAAAGCATTATCCAAGCTTTTGCCCATCTGGGAAAGTACTCAGCAGCCACGATTCTGCAAGATCAGACTTATTTCATCAGAAACCACACTGATTTTTTTTTTTCATTTTTGTTGTTATTACTATTTTTTTTTATTATTATTATTTGTTTATAATTATATCAACATTCAGAACAGGAGACAGGGAGATATAAAGGTCAAATGAGTAGATGCAATTTTGTTAAACTTTAGGATTTTCTTTCCAGATTCTCTGCATAAAATATCACAATTTATTCCACTTTTTGGGAATGTACTGCTAAGTAATTTTGAATCCTGAAGCAACTTTTAAAAGAAGCTCTTTTGATGCAAGATGAGAAATGGACATTCTGAACTCATATAGTCTCTCTGCAGTAAACTAAAGCAAATATATGACTTACAAAGGTGAAAACACAGCTGGCTGGGTACTTTTATTTCCTCATAGAGAATGGGCACTACCTTTGTAGCTTTGAGGACTCCATGCTATCTGTTTAACATTTGCTGTCAATTTCTTATAAATATGCAATGTGCTATAAATATAAATATGCTAGTGTGGTTTCTGATTAAATAACCCTGATTTCTTATAAATATGCTATGTTGTTGCCTCTGGATTTCTGCTAACTTCTTCAAACTCCTGTCCACACCATTCCCATCCAGTATTCCAAAGCAGGTCATTTTTAATTATATACTGTACATGTTAGGTTATGTGATTAAACACCCATCTGCACACACATAGGAGGGCAGAGAAGCAACTGCAGCTGTGGGGATGTGAACACTGCCCTGTGCGGATCAAGGCGGCTTGAGGAGGAAGAAACATGAGAAAAGAAAGAGATGGGGTGATATGTAAGCAGGGGCTGGTCAGTTCACCTGTCTGGCCATGCCTGCACCTGACCTGTCTGACTGGAAACAATTAGCTCTAGAGGGACACTGAATCAGACAGACACACTGGAGGTGGAATGAAAGGATGTCACAGACCTTCTCAGGTTGAGCGACACAAAGGCACTGGTGGTGAACTCAGAAAATTCCATCAACTGCTTCAATGATGGTGAATTAAATTGAGAACAAAGACAGGAAAAGTTTGTTATACTTCATACCACTCCTTAAAAATTATGATTTTCTGGTTGTCAGAATATTTGGATGATTTCACACAGATGACACTATTCTTAATATACACAAAATGTACTTAAAAACAGAAAGGGAAGATGAAAAGATTTTTGATATCTTCAGCTTTGTAATCCTTCCTAAGAGCTAAACTACAAAGATCATTTCAGCGGAGTTACATGGAAATTAGAAAAGTGAGAGGTTTTGGCTTTGTGAAAACGATCCTTTCTGAGGCCTGAGTTATCGAGCTGTTGTTGAAGATACATCCTCCTCACAGCTCAGAGCTCTGCTGCGAAAGCTGCGAGTTCAGAGCTGCTACCACTGTCCTCCAAATACGCTTTGCCTCCACATGGAACAAGGCTTTGTTTCACAGCTTTCTAAAACCTGTGCATCGTTCAATCAGTTTTTAGCAACAGTTAATACTTGTCTTTCAAAGGCTTTCTAGCATAGCTACTATTCTTCACAGATCATCCCTGCTGTCTTTCCATAAATTCATTCCAGTATAAAACAAGGAACACTGATTTAGGGTAGGTCCCCCAGGCTCTATTTCCTGTTTTTGAGCTGTTTCTTAGCGTGGAAAAACAAAAAGGGAATAGGTTTCACATAGGTGTCATTACAGCTGTGGTATCTGAAGTGTGGGCCTAGGCAAGGCAGGCGATGACACCAGAGCTGAGATTTAATTTTCCCAACATCTGCAATCAGTAGAACAGATAAGTAAAGTAGATAAGACCTGGCTGCTGTGGGACCCACACCTCTGTACTAGTGCCTGACCAGCCATATCACTAAGCGAGAGTCCTGCACTGTGCTGCTCCTGGATTGCAGCTGCTGATGATTACCATGGAAAGGCAGCAAGGATCTAGACAAGGAAAAATAACAGTGCTGCTCTCTTTGGATAGCTGAGAATATATCCCATTTATCTCCAGAAAGGTTAACTGCTCAAAGTGACCTCCAACTACCAAAATAAATAAACAAATAAATAAATGGTCCAATGCATTGTTTTAAATAACACGTGCATGTGTAATTGCTGCTTGCAATTATTATTAATTGTGATTGCAGTTTCAGGAATCCTGAGCTGAATAAATACTGACACTCATTAGACCTTCCCCCAAAAGCGACATGTACACAGATACCCTGTAGGAATTAGAACAGAGCACTTCTTTTAAATTGGAGTAACCAAATAATTTTGGTTCTCTTACCCTGCTTCTCTAGCCAGTGAGCTATTTATAGAGTAATGAATACTTTACTTTCAGATGTACCAAAAATATGAGAGTAAGAGTTGCCGAATTATCAAACTACACAAAAATGTCTAATCAGTTCATCTTGTTTCCCCAGAGCCCTTTTAGTCACAGCACTTTTAAGATCTTTTCTCTAATATATCACTTTGGATGATTTCTTGAAGAAAAATGGAATCTTGAAGCCCCCAAAGAGCCAGATCAGGTTGTGATGTTTGTTTGGAAAAGGAAATCATCTCCAGCTGTATCTGTTGTTCTGTAAGCTTCGAGGGAGACTCTCTCCAACCCGCAGCACAGGTTTGCATTGACTCTTCTGCATGTATTCAGTGCTCTGAATTCCCATGGAGAGCAGCAGGAGGTCAGAATGAGGATGAATTTCCTCTTCAGGTAGTTGAGTACCCCCATAATGCATTCACAAATGTGCCTTGAAGACTGTGGTATTCTTAAGAACAGGTGCAAAATGCAAATCCTTGGACCTATACCTTGGAGTCCGATTGTATTTGGGCAAGGGAATTAGGCATTATTTAGGGCTCTGGAGAAATATACGTGCCTTACTCTTTTCTTATCTCTTTGTTGCTCCAGGACTCGGCATCTCTAAGCTCTCCCACAACGCAAGGATCAAGGGCTGTCCAAGGAAGTGACAGTAAACGAAAGGAGGTATTCTTCACACCATACCCACTTAAATTCTGCAATTTATCCCAACAGTGTCAAAAATCAATGAGAAATTACACAGATTCATAGCAGACCAGTTAGTCAGGGGGGCTGTAAACTGCTTCAACTCAAGGAGTCGCAGACTTCTGGAGATTAGAAGACTATTCTGGTGGATATTATTATCTCCTTGATATTCTTACGCTGCACTCCTCTTTAGCACCATTGGCAAAGACAACGTATTAGGCCAAATGGAACATCATTATGGGACAGTATAGTCATTCATATATCATGCAGCAGAAACTGCCACAGCTATTAATTTGTTTGTTGACTTTGAAGAATACACAAACACACATTCAGGCATTATGGAAAATTCACTACACTTCTATTCATCTATGGTGTCCAAAGTAAAAATTAATTGATGTAGAATAAAGGGAAAATTAAGAAATAGATTTTCATTTCATATGTTTCAGCTTTTCAGCAGTCACTTGGATTTGTTCTTGCACTGGTTTTTTTTCCATTTTCCTTTTTTATTTTTTGAGAAACTGCTTCTTATTACTTACCTGAGGTCATATTTGCTTTCTGAAGCTAAAGATTATAGCTGGCAACAGTCATGATATATGTGTTGTGTGAAACTCAGCTGCAACCTCGCTCCAGCTCAGCCTCAGAAACACGCGTAGGGAGCGTCATGCACAGGATGCCTGCTCACAGCGTGGACTGCAGTAATTCTGCCTTCGTGGTGCCCAGGGCATCCAACTTACCTGAGTGAGTGCTTGTGCTGGCAATGTGTTACCAGGCGGGTTTGAACTCTCTTTCTTGAGGTATCCAGGCTTGAGTTTGGCCATTCAGTACGTGTTCAAATGTTTACATTGGAAATGTTCCTTTCTGCTGGTTCTCCTTTCTGCATGCGAAAGGACACTAATCTCTCTTTTTGCGTATGTTTACAGGTTTCTCATATAAAATAAGATATTGTACGGTTACTTGGAGCTGATCAGCACAAGACTGTCTGTACAAATCTGTAACATCTAAGTCTCAGACAGCCCTTGGACAGCTGGTGTTCTGCATGAAAACTTTCCACTATCTCGTTCGGCCACTTACATCCACTAACAGAAAAATATGGAGTCCTTGAATAAACCAGTTCGTAATATTGAGCACATCAAGCTGCTTATAGTCAATACATTTAAAAGATGGAGCATGTTAGCAGAAGGTCTTTTGTATGGATGGAATAGAGATTATCTTTTTTTTTACCAGGAATGACACATCTGGAATTCAATTTCTGCTGTAATGGTTATGTATTGCTGATATAAAACCAAAACATTACTGGACAGTTGTTAATCTAGGAATTATGTATCCTTATTAGGAAATGTTTGGATAACAATTCAAGGGTAATTTATGAACATATAAAATATACGGAAATATTTTTAAGAAATATTACAATATCATACCATCATAAAAAAAGAGCAAGGACAAGGAAATATAGCACTAACAATCTTTTACTGCAGAAAGCCATGCAGATGCTTTTTGAGATTTTATCATAGGAGAAAATTACTTTGATCCAGAAATACCCATAAAGAAGGAATACGCAGCTAAACACATGCTCATTCACATTAACATAGATAATTGCTGCAATTATTCCATACATATCACAATCTGAAAATACAGTAACTACCTCAACAGATGATAGTTAGCAAATCTGTTCCCATAAATTGGTACTGGTGCATGTACTTAATTTGTCAAGCAGACAGAGTGATTAAAAAAAAACAAAAAAAAAACTAGGACTGAGCTGTTCACTTTATCTTCTCCAAAATCAAGAAATATTTCACATCATGCATACAGTGCAGAAATATGACATAAGCATCAATCTTACTCTGCAATTTATTCAGTATAGTAAGAACATTAAAATTCAAAAATTGCCATCAAAGATGTAAAAGATGATGAACTTCAGCACTGGCTCTCCACACTGCCACTAAATCCAAGTGGTTCCACACAAAAATGCTTGTGCCAGTAATGGATGAATTTCACTATGTTTTCCCTTGCAGGTCATGTTCCCCAACCATCTCCAATTTGCTCTGTGTTTATCAGCACAGCAAAATGAGAGTTCAATGAGTGAAAAGTCAAACAAGCAGACAGAGACACTCCCAGAGCCAGACTTCAACTCAGGGTGAGCGTTAGCAGAAAGAGAAGTTTGTTCAGATACTGAATTATGTGATAAGCATTCTCCAGTTTAATGGATACGTCTATAGTATTAACAAAGCCAACGGGCACCTGTATGGAACCAGTACAAAACTAGTACAAAATTCTGTTTGAATGGTGGAAGTGCCATCTTTAAGCATTTAATCAGGAATATGTGGTCATTTCAGACAACAGCAACTTGGTGGAAGGGAGGATACAACTTTTCTACATGACTGGAGTGAAATTTGGCACTGCTTGTTGCTGCAACTGGCTTTAAGAGAGCATATATCTCTTCCCAGCTGGTGCTGACTGACTCTTCTCACATATATCAGAGCAGACTGGGAAAGCTACTGTGTGTGAATAAGAACCTGTAAAGGAGCAGAGCCCAGAAACGCCACCCCAGCAGCGCTCACTGCATACAGCTAACCTGCAGGCCCGTGGGATTAAGACACGGGCTTAGACATGGCAGAAAAGTGATGGCACAAGGAAGTTCAGAATTTATACCTAGAAAGGATTAGAATCATACTGAAACTGGGAGCATGCTCAAATCATAAGAATACACTCATCTGTCAGTGTCAAATAACTCTAAAAAAGACAGATGGAGACTATGATTAGCTGGTCTATTTTGAGAAAATGAGAAGTGTGTATTGAATACTGCGGTTTTACGAGGTCATTGGGTTTTGGTTAGTGTTTGTTTTCCTATATAAAAGTATGTATCATGTTGCTAGTGGCCGGCCGCAGCGGAACAGTCTCTGTGCATGGGACACACACCACCTAATTTAGCTCTCTTTACGGCATTCTCAATGCAAATACGGTAAAGCCTTGGTCAGTTTAGTCACATTGTAAACAACACTAAGCAAATAAGTCATGAAGTATAATAAAGTAAATTAGAATTGGAATGAAGTTCATTTGCTGAGTAAACAACCACCAGATCAGTAATAGCAGTCATTTATATGCTGCAGATATCCTATTACCATAATTTTTGATCTCAGCAGAACCCCTAAATCCTTCATGTGATTGCTGGCTTCATGGTGCTTTTAGGAAATCTAGCAAATATATAGACTGACAAGTTCTCAAGACAAATCACAACTTTCAGTATAATCCTGCACTACAGTCTACCTCTCAAAGGAGTAGCGATCATGCCCTGTGCTCCTGAACTTCCAAGCATCCAGGCAGATCAAGTGGCCAGATGACCACTATATACGACTCCTTTTCAGCTTGCACATCCAGGCCCCCTTTTTGTGGAAGTCAAGAGTTTGGGGAAGGTGCACTGGTGTGAGCTGGAGTGTGCCTGCATCCAGACTCAACACTCCCAAGTAGGACAGTTTAGGGATGGCTACTAAGTCTTTTGTAGTTTATCTTACTTTCTGCTTTAGTCCATCCAATTTTGACATGCTAGAGAACACTAGAAAGTATTTTTGTGGCTTGCAGTGTCAGAACTGGATTTTCTAGTCCCCACCACTAAACATCTATCATTTGTTACTGCAGGGGATCTTTCTCGGTGGCCTGATAATTCCCTTCCAGTCTCTGATTCTCATACTCCCATATAACTGCTCAGCAAAGAAAGAGTTCAGCAAGATGACTGGGTGGCAGAGGAGCATCCAGTCCAAGAAAAGAGATCACGAAGGGACACATGGAAGATGTTCATAATTATGAGAAATTGGGTTTCTGATCAAGCAGAGCCAACTTCAGCCAACTAATACACAGGAGCAGGCACCAGTTATGAGAGGATAGCAGCTGGATGGTGTTTGACTGCTCCTTCAGAGCACAAAGCATTCTCACTCATCTAGATTTGCGGAAGAACACCATCATCTTGAAAAGCTGAGGGAAATCTCTTTGCACAAGTACTAACTAGAGCTGCTTAGGTGCTTCTAACCACCTTTTACTGAGACTTTATTGTTATGTTTTCAGGAAAATAGCATCAGGAAAAAAAAAACATGTCATACCTAAGGATCATTCTAGCAAGAGAATTAGCAAGTCCATTGCTAGGGCTTTCATCTGTGTTTACTCTTAGTTGGGTTTCCCTTTTTATCTGTTTGGCCATTTCTTACAATTAAACCAAGCCTTTATCATATTGCCAGATTGCCTTCAGCTTGTTTATCTTACTCTTGACATCATACACTTTATTTTATGATTACTCAACTATAGTATTCAAGATGTAAACTGATTTTTATTGTCTGGAAGGGAGAATGTAATATGAAACAGAGTGACAGAGACAATCTTGTTAAGCCCTGTTCCATGGAAAACACTTTTGGAAAAAAAATAGGAAAAAAAAAAAAAAAAAGAAATCCAGTATTTTTTTACCCCATAGTTTATTGCTAGCTAAAATTAAGTATACCTAAATATATTTGGTTCTAGTCACAAAACTGTATTATTTAGGCATATCATCCAAGCAAGAAATTCCAGAGAAGATCTGCAATAGTCTAGAAAATATGAAAATGGGATTGTTCTCAGAAAAGATGGCTGAAGAAATTGGAGATATCTAGTCTATAGGGGAGACATGATAACAGTCTTCATATACATAAATGTCTGCTGCAAACAAGAAAGAAAGAAACTGCTCTCTACTGTTAACAGGACAAGAAAGCAGTTTTAAATTGCAAAGAGGGAGATAGTATCTATGAAATCAACCTAGGAGCAAAGTTCTCAAAACGGGTCCCTCAGCGATCATGAAAGTGTGATCTCTTAAGATATAAAAACAGGTGAAACTACCTTGAGTCAAATTAATGTGGAGCTTCCTGACCCTGAGTTGAGTCAAGCAGTTAGATTAAATAATTTTTGAAGCCTCTTTCAGAATAATTTAATACAAACAAAAATCAAAGACCTGCGAAGTTAAGATCTTGCCTGTGATCTAGCTTCTTCTATATCCTTCTTGTTGTCTGTGAAGCAAGTGTTGGAGAGATGGTCTAAATAGAGTATAGCAAAAGTGATTTTTCTGCAATCAAAATATGAAGATTTATTTTCTTGTTTGTTCAGCAATAGAGATAACCACAAGTTTTCATTAATTAATAATTATTTTCAATGTTTTAACTTTTGTTTGTGAACACATAAAATGTCTTTTTGTTTAGGACACTATGGAGAAATTCATTTCAATAGTAATTTTGTACCTCACTAAGCTATGGCATTTGTGTGCTAAACAGAACCAACAGTAGAGTTTTGGTTCTTTTTTAATTGTGATTGGTTGTATTCAGTTTTCATCTCAGCAATATATTAGAGATAGGATGGGTAGGATGGGCACAGATACAATAATGAATATCTAGAATTTTATTTAAAGCTGTGTAAGATTCACTTAACAAAGTGTACATTTGATTTTCTCTTCTTTCCTATTTATAACCATGCAAAGAAAAATTATGTGAGTCTTATTCTACTTATTGTTTTCTCTTGTGGATAGAAATCTTACTTATGACTAGGCTGTTTTCTTTTTTAATTTAAAAAATATTTCCATTTACAAGACAAAAACCATGTGTTGAGTTTATACCTATATAATATGCCGAAAATTAAGTTATTGCATTTGGAGCTACTCTGAATTTACATGGGTATTATAGAGTGAAATGTAGCTCTTCCATTCCAGATAAATGCTGTCTGCTGCTGCTGCTCACTCTGATTGCTGGTCAGCTTCTCAAATAAAAAAGTGTTGGAAACTTGCATATCTTATTAATTTTCTGTTTAGCATATTCATGATTTTTAGGTCCCAACAAGATGGTCAAGTAACTTTTAAAAATAGAAAATGCAGATCAGTTTTCTTGTTTAGGCATTACTGTACCAAAACGCATCCTACTGAGAAACAACTAATAGTTAGGCACTATAACCACAGTGTAATCAGCGTGATGGCTATATGTATCACAGGGTAATGTCCCTGTTCAGAAATCTAAATTACAGTGCGTAGGTTTGGATCAACATATATAGAAATGTTTTCCCATGAGTAATAATTACCAAGAAAGAAACATGGTTGGTGTAAATAACCTTTGAAGCATTGCAGCTCCATGACAAGGCCTAGAAAGAGATTCATGAGCCAAGTTTTAGCAGACCTTGAGTGAGACCCTGGAAGCAGTAAGCCACCTCTAACTGCTGGGACAGAAGAGTTTGGTGTCTCAGCCTGGATCACAAGATAGCCAACACACTCATGTGGTAGCAAGAAAAGTGCTGAGAGTCATCCTTCCACTCTGATAGGTCTCCCACTTGCCTTTCCCAGACATCAGCTTGTGTTTTGCCATCTAATCAGTGGTCTCTTCCTAATCAGCCTCAGCTGGAGGCAAGCACTGGGCCAATGCTGCCTGCCCTGCCATCCCTTCTCTGTACTGCAAGACTTTGACCAGGCCCCTGAAGTCAGCATAATGCTGGCACGTTTGTCCAATATTCACAGAAGAACTGCTGTGAACGTCTCCAGTAAAGGCTTCAGATAAGCCCCAGAAGGGCCTAATTCAGTCTGACATATCATTTGAACTGGGTGGTAAATTATCTGGTTTTGGATGTCCCACCACTTCCCCACCCATTGCTAATGAGATCAGATCAGCATGAGAGCTGCCAAGTCCATGATGGGCAAGAACTACAGGGTCCCAACCAAGCTCTTACTTTCCTTGGTGGAGGAGAGTTCTGGTCTATCTTTACTTGGCATCAGCTCAGTGATTCACAGTAAAACCATTCATAGCCTTTCTTTATGGTTATTGTAGCAGGCTGGGAGAAAATGCTGAAAAATAGAAGGTGCTGCTTGCACTGTCCCTGCAAGCTGTCAACTTTATGAGTTGACCAAAACTGCAGAAATGGTGCCAGTTTGCAGGGTTACAACCAGCAATTCTTCAATGTATTCTCTTAAGAAGTAGGAAATTCTTTACAAGAGATTACTTCACTACCCAGTCCTCTATCAGCCATCGTCTATAAATAAGTCATGCAAGGAAGCGCTTTAGCAATCGCAGATAAAGAACCCATTGAGATCTGCTGCGTCATCTTCGCCAGGCAGCGTGCGGTGCTCCGGGGGCTTGAGGGAAGCTCTGCTTGTGCTGACTGGAGGCAGCCCTGAGCTTGGCTCAGGGTTATGGGCCTGAGCATCGCACTGAAACAGAGCTGAGCTGCAGAACTAGTATATCCGCAGAGCAAAATCAGCACAGTGACTGCTGCAGAGGCAAGCAGCAACCACAAGACTTTTTGTTCCACTAAGGAAAGGAAATTAAAACAGACGGACTTTGGTAGCACCCTGTTGCATGAGTCCAAGAGATTCTTAAGAAGAAATGTAAGATTGTAAACATCCCTTTCCCAGGTGCTTTGTTACACAATTTACGCCCTAGCAATACTATGCTTTGTATTCCTTCCAAGCTAACCCAGGTAATCTCCTTCTCCCCTGGCTATCATGTATGCCTACATTGCTCGGACCCCCCCCCACACAGGAACTTAGTGTAGGCAGTTTTAATGTACAGGATGAAACTTAGTGCATTTTAATGGTATTGGAATTACCATTAAATTCACCGAGAAAAATTGTGAACAAGTCTGATTTTCAAAAGCAAATTTAGCAACCACTTAGAACTTACACTTTAATGGTCTTTAAGGATATTTTAAAATCATTTTATAGCAGGCAATTTACAGTTCTTCTGTGGGAATGTAACCTGAACTTGAAATTTGAAGTCTGTGTTCATCAGACACAAGATATCAACTTCCTTTTGAAATTGCAGTTTCAAACTGCCTGCATGATTATTGACTATTGATTCTCCCATAAACACAATTTAGAATCCAGTGTTCTCTAGTTTATGATAATCAAAGTAATTGCACTGACTAATTTTTTATACATGGCGATTTATCTGGATGGTAAATCCATCAGTTTATCAAAGAAATTAAGTAGGCAAAGGCTAATAAATGTTAAGATTCTTCTATGTTCATTTTCACTGATATGTCGAAGCTGAAATGCTATATTCAGAAAATAATGAATTTGCAAAAGTCAGAAAGTAATAGGTAAGAATGCATGTATTTAATGGCTGGAGGGAATAGAAAAGGTACAGAAGTTGTACAATACGTTATAAAAAATGATGGCCCTGACAGTGTTCACAGAAATGCTTTTTCTAAACATGGTATTGTTTGCATTTGCTGCACCTACAAGTGTTTGTAATGCATCATATTCCCAGATCAAGGTTTTATTTCCTGCAACACGGTGGAATACAGCTCCAGATTTGAACACCTAAATTCAGATGTCAGTATGTAGGTATCCACATGTGAGCCATGTGTCTGAGTTCCCACAGACAACAGCACTCCGGTCAGCACAGTCCTTGGAGCCTAGGGATCTGTTCATCCCCGGCCAAGCTACATATCAAGAGCTTGACTCATTTGCCTAGGCTTAGGCCATTTGGATAGCATCAAGTAGGGTATCCTGCTTCACCTGAATTTGCCTCTCCAGAAGAACCCAGGTCTTCCATAAGTCCGTTGTCCTGTGGTGGACGTGTGTGGATGTCTCACATACCATGAGGCAACTCAGAGAGAGCAGACACCCTATGCTTAGGCAGCCAAACTGAGTCAGTCTTTCAGCTCCATTGACTTGTTTGCCAATGACCATAATGGGAACTTCTAGTACAGATGGAGACACCTACATTTACATAGCTAAATTTAGGTGTGTAAATATAAAATGAATCCAATCTTGAGGACTTGATCAGTCTCTTACCTTTTACTAACATTTCTAACCTTTTCTACTACACGCTAACACTGTAATTCAATAAATTATTAAACGCTACTGGTAGAATAGATACATCAATATCATAATAGTGTCTTTTATGTAGTTGAAGAGTAGAAGGAGCTGCTGCATTTCGCAAGGAAATGCCATAGTTCTTTTGTAATAATAGTATTATAATATCCGAATTATGCTTTTTCAGATTTCAGAATATCTGGTCAGAACACATCAAGATCAGCAGACTATAATTATGTTGTAGTTCTACACATGGGGGCAGATGATGAATACATCATGTGGGAGCAAGCAGGCTGTGACTGTGACAGAGAGAAACTTCTTTAATAATTCTATCAGTAGCTGTATTTTTAAGAATGCTGTTAACTAGAATTCATGTAAAAGCAAAAGGTTCTAGCATAAGGGAATTGATAAAGAGATTATAGTGGCTTTTCAGTTTCCATTAAGACTCACAAGCATACTCACATTCCTGCCAGAAATAAACATGAAATCCATGGAATTTCTAAATCCATGAAAGACTAGCTAAAATATCTAATCCAAGAAAAAAAAATCATATTAGTTAAATTATAAGCTCTAAAAAGTTAATGTACTTAGGCAACCGGGTAGAGACCAGCATGCAATACCCACTGGAACTGATATAATGGAACAGTAATCACTGAATCTCCTGACTGTCCAAAACACGCAGTAAAGGCCTTGAAAGAGCAACTTTATTACATCAAAGCTCTCAGTCCAAGCACTTAGCCAATATTCCCTCTGCCAATTCCATTACCAAATTAGTCACTCATATCATTCCCAAAAAAGAAAGTTTGGATAACACTCTCTCAAATTATTCAGCACAGGTCTTAACGAATGATTAAGTGATCTTCTATATGCTTTGCCATGTGTGCCTGTATAAGCCATTCTTTCCTATCTAAGTTAAACAGTCTCACTACTGCTGAAGGCAAAAAAAAGAGTCACTTTAGATTGTAAACAGAACAGTCTTTAAGCTTTTGCCACAACTCATTCCCACTTTTTCTCTAATGCCTCTCACAAATGTATTTAACAACTAACAAAATACCAATTTTCTTCTGGGATCATAGGCCTGTGAATGCCTTCCTGCCCTATTCCACAACAGAATATTGGAATGTATTATAAACTATATCTCCTTTCAAGGCATTATCTGAAGACCTTTCAAGGAACAGTCACCTGATGAGTAGAAGGAAAATGTATGACAACATTGAGTAGTTCAAGGGAGCTAACATTATTACTGCTAGTGAGGAGAAAGGAAGAATCCAGTCTAGGACAGGGAAACAGGATGAAAGAACAGGGATAAAAATTAAGTATTTTCAGATTCCCTTGATTTGATGAAATTCACTGTGACACCATTTCAAAGCCGTCACCTTGGTGGGCTCATGGAGGGCAGGTGAGGTTTAGGAAGGTAGAGGCAAACCCAGGGCCTACCTGTAGAAAGCAAAGGGAATGGGACTCAGAGGATTACATCTCAGTCAGCCTAACCTCAGTTCAGGACTAGAAAAAAAAAATCATGCTATCTATAAATATTTAGAAAATATCAAGATGAGTATCTTTCAATACAGTTCTGCCAAAGCCATCTGCGGAGGGCAACACCTCTGCAGTAAGGTGGCCACATCTAAGTGGCCTATTGATCATCATGAGTAATCCCCATGCTGCCCGCTCCAGCTTTGATTGAGAAAGTGTTAACCGTCTTGGACAAAAAGCAAAAACAAAGCTCTTCACATAGTTTATAAATGCTACAAATGATGGAGTCCCAGATCCCCAGTCCATTTCATGGAACTACTTAATCCATTGACAAATATGAGCATTGAAAATCATCATCAGTTGTTTACTGCCAAACTGGAAATCTCAAGAGGCATTCCAGAGGAATCTCTTCTCAATCCGGAGCTAGTTCCCCTGTGATTTGAGTGTCAACGTAGGGAGCACTCGCACTGGAAGAAACTGAAGATGATGCTGGAGTGGGGAAGAGTTGGCAAGGCCTAAGAATGTTCGCAAAGGGGTTGCAATGAGTAGGATGGGAATTCTGAATAATCTGCACAAAATGAAGAAACAACCTTAAAAAATAGAATGCAGCTCAGTTAGAACACTGTTCTGCTGTTGCCGAGGCATAATCAACTGCACAGAAACTAGGTTAGGCAGAATTTCTACAGAAAAAAAAAAAAAAAAAGAGGGGTTGAATGACTCAGTAATTGTGCAGTTTTGCACTCCTTGTCTGTCAATTGCAAAAGATTGGGTCAGGATTTTTGAGGCTGATATCTGATACTCCAAAAGAAGGCAGTGATAACCCAGAAGTTGTTAAAATTATTCTACAAATAAGATTTCTATAGCAGAAATTTGCAGGAATTTCCCTGTTATTTGTTAGCAACCACTCAAATTTAGCAAGATTCAACATAAAAAAAATGTCATTCAATCACCTGTCAAGCAAGCTTCACCCCCAACAGGATGCCTTAATTAGACATCCTAAAAATTATTCTGAGACATCTCAAGGGTCCATGCTGTGTTTTATAAAGCAGTAAAAGGATTTCAGAACAAGAAAAAATGTAAGATCTATGAATAGCCTTAATATTGTGAAGTCCATTCATCCTTTTCATCATGTCGTTACCACATAAGCCATTTTTAACATGGAGAATCCTATGAAAAAAAGAACTAACTACTGCAAGAATAACCATCCAAATTTTAATGATACCTGTTCTACCTGAAATGGCCCTGGTTGTATACTCTGTCAAAAAACTCCACTTATGTTCAATTGCCTATCAAGTCTTCTATTAATATTCCCTTACTTGCAAAGTGTCGCTTCCCATGGAAAGAACTAACTGGTGGAGGAGTCCATGGAAAATATCACCAGTGACTGGCATGGACTGTAGCAATATCCTTTGAAACTCTTCTGGACTAAAATTGTTTCTGTTTTATGGAATTCAAAGTTTGCTGTCTCTTTTTAAGATGGGACTGCATTTTACATCAAATCAGAAACATATGTTCTTAGTTTTATAAAAAGAATAATTTTCTTATGACTACTAATAATCTATATTCATATAATTCATACAATTTCCAGTAAACATACAGCTTTAAACATCTTCAGCTTCAGTCGTGGTCATTCAGAAAAAACAGCACAACATTTTACAGATACCTTGGAGATGCCTACTAAGAATGTTTTCTACTCTTTGGAAAACAAATAGCCAGGAAAAAAAAAAAAAAAAAAATTCAGACAAAATAGAAATTAGCATTTGTTCAGCTCTTTGATGCAGATGTCTCACCCAGCATATCAGATGCTTTTATAGTGCTTGAGAAATCTGTTGGGGAGGAATTCACTGATTCAGCAGTTAATTATTTCTTTCCATAGATGGAGCTCACAGACTGAGGGCTCTGGTCTGACCCATGTACATTTTGTTTCTGAAAGCCCAGGAACACATCTAGCTAGATTCATCTTTTTGCTTTTTGTTGCTAGAAAAAGGGATAAAACTGCCACAGCCCTTTTGCAGCAGCAGCAGGATAGTCTGTTCTGAACAAGCCAGGGGCCTTGCAGGTACTAGGAACTGAAAATACCCAACAGCAAATCTGCCAGTAATATTCATCAATACACCACAGAATTAAAAAAATATATATATTTTTTTAAGAAAAGGAGTCTAGAGTTTGACCATCCTTTAGGATATGAAGGACTTTCAGCAGAGTGAAAATCAGCTTTTATATTAACTAACTTTTCTTCTTGATATTTCCACTACTCACAGGGGGTAATAAAACCTTCTAATGATCTACTTGAAAATCTCACAGCAATGTAAATGCAGTGCTCAGTATAGATAGGGTCTGCTACATCACATTTAATTTGCTTTTGAACAAAGTCTGAAAAATCATGCCTAGACATGAACATATCCAGAATTTAAAGAAAACTGGTGTTGATTCTACTTCTGCAAATTCTCAGGTTGTCTCATTAGTCAGATGATTAGATGTAAGAAGCAAGTAATATCTAAATTATTACTTTCAAATAGACATTTTACAAAGACAGTACAACAGCACAATAGGACACTACCAATAAAAAGACTCCCCATACCTGAGACCCTTTAAAAGTTACTAGTTCCATACTGTGTTCCCATTAAAGACAAAATCATCACTTGTATAATTTGCTACTATTTTCTTAGTAAACTACTATTTATTTAGGGCACTTTTCTTTGGATGTCCTTTGTGACACACCATTACAACACATAACATAAAGCATAAGTATTTATCCTTTACAAATATATGTTTAATCCATGGAGTTACCATACCAAAGATAATATCCATCTGAGGAAAAAAGTGCTGCAAAAAATATATATATGCTGAAAAATAAAATGGGACTGCATTTTTTGGCCTTGCATGCACAACTTGACTGTAAGCACTGACTAGATCACTTAATCACTGTAATAATCATTTTAAGTGGTTCAAATCAGCAACACCATAGTCACAGAATCTGATCTGCAGCAGCTATAATTTCAGAGGACTGGCTGTGTAATGTCTCCACCAAAAACTGGTGCAAATAGGAGTTTTAGAAATATTGTGGTGGAGCTGATATCCATTTTTCTCTTTCTTTCAAAATGTGGTTTAGTCCCCTTAGCTTCCTGTTACAGCTGTGATGCACTGAAGAAATCTCTGTACATGGCCCTGTGTTATGGATGGCTTAGATGAAGTAACCTCTGGAAGGGCCTCTCTCTCCAGCAACAATAAAAAGAGTCTGAGCAACTAATTTTGAGGGGATAATTTTTAGATGACTGGAAATAGTGAGATGAATCCCACCTCTTGGATATTTCTGGCACTGAAGAACTCACGGTGAGGCTAATCTTACTCATCAAGTCTATATGGGAGAAGTCTAGCAGAAAGAGCTCAGGAGTGTCCATGGGACCCTGTCCCAGATTTAAGATTCAACTGAAAGTGATGTGGAAAGGGCAATGGCATACATGAAAGAGAGAGGTGAAACTGGAAGAATAATTAAGAAATATATTCCCTTTTCCCAATTACTTGTTCCAAAGCTGAAATACAACTCAAGAGCATCACCAAGTGACTGCAGATTAAAAGTATATTTTAAACATAAATGCCGTGTATACGCAAAGATTTCACTTTATTTACTTTCAGACATCTCTACCGATTCTTACTGTCTTTCTGATGCTTTGTATTCATACCACTAGCCACTGGTTTCCAAATGATCCTTCACTGGCTTCATTCCTCAAGCAATATTTATGGTCTGGACTTAAGACAAAAGCATGGAAAATCAGAAGAGTTCTTCTGCGCATCAAAAGACAAATCTCCATCATATTGCAAGATATTTAGCATACAACACTAGAGCACATGTCAGTTTGTCTTGTTTAACTGGAAAACTGAAAAAAAAGAACAAGGAGAAATCCACTAATTTGAAGGAAACTCCCAGAGTATTCTCTCATCTTTTAAGTAATTCTTCTTTGCTGTGACATTAGATTTGGCTGACTAAAACACATAAGTGAAAACTTCATCAAATCTATAGAACATTTAATGGAAAACCTGTGAAAAACTTCCTTGTGCATGTGGGCAGTTCAGTTTCCTCTCTGCTAATACTGCCTATGGGAATTAGCTAACTGCTTACTATACTTCAACCTCACTGAATCCACATGTAACATGGTAAAAGCCTAAAAATGTTAATTGTTTTCTTAATGGGAGTAGTTTGCACTATGTGTTTGTTATGAATATGGAAAAGCTAATGTTATCAGAGAGCTATATTACTTCAATACGTATCTAACAGCAAAACCAAGAAATTTCAGGTTTGCAAAGTTGTTGTTGAATCTTACAATTTAAGCTATTTCAGTCTAATGCGTTCTTCATTGCTTCCTTGTTTCATTCTGATACAATAAGATTCACTAAATAATGTCACTGAAAATGTTAGCACCTGATAGGAAAAAAAAGGACAAATTCTGATTGTGTTCCCAGTTTGTCACAAAACACACATTTTCAAAAACCCAGAGCAAATTTAAGTTTTTTATATTCAAACTCTGTTATCCTGGTACAAAACAAACAGCTCAGCCTTTCTTGGTTTTGTAAATAGCCTGTGTGAAACACATCATCTTTCATCAGTTCCTAGAGGGAAAAACGACTTTTCCAAAAATAAATAAATAAATAAAATAAAAAAGCAGCATAGCTGTTTTCAGAATGAACTGGAAGCAGAAAAGAGGGCTGCATGAAAGTTAAAACTGGGTTATCCTCTTCTCTGTGCAAAAAAATACATAAAAAAACCCACCACCCACAACAAAATAAACACACTTTGAAACATCCTGTTGAGGAAAATAGAGCTAGCTATTTTGTCTTGAGTCATATTACATAACAATTTCACATCTCTATCATATTTATGTAGCCCTGGTGCAAAATCCCTTTGTATTTCTATTGTAACTCTCTCAGGAAAGTAAATACAAAAGATATATCTTAATTTTGGGTGTTGCAGTTCTCTTAGCCTGCAATGAAAGAGGTTTAAACTATATTGCAGTAAGTTAATGGCTGCCACATGCTCAAAGCACACACGCAGAGCTTCTGTGCCTCAGCTGACATGCAATAGCTTGCTAAGCTCCACCAATTTGGTTATTTGTCTGAACCCTAAGGCTACTTTTCTCTGAATTATCAAGTCAGGCACAAGCCTATAGGGAGCCGCCACACCTCTCCTGACAAAGGTGGCACAGCTGGAAGGGCATTACTCATCATGCATACTGAAAAGGAGAGAATAAGCAAAAGCATTTTCACTTTTTCTCTAGGCTCCAAATAGAGCATAATGAGAAAATACACTGCTTAAAACACACACTTGATCTGCTCTATGAAATCACTTGATATGCTGCTCAGTTCTACTTTAATTAACTCAGTGGACTTTGCCACCTAAATATGAAAAATGTTGGCTTTAATGCGTTGGAAAGAGAGGAAGGAGTAACACCGATGGAAATCCAGCAGCAAACAGACTTTGTCCAAACTTCCCTCCACTGTCCCAGCAACCCTGACTTGTAACTATTTGCCCTAAGGCTGCCAATACTGTTGAATTTTGGCAAGTCTCTGTTATTTTTGTATGGGCAAAGAAATCCCATTCATATCTTTTTGTGACCTTCTTAAGAGTCTATGTAACAATATCCCATTATGAAAAAATCCCAGAAGGAATAATTGTTTCCTGGAGCGTTGTTTGCAAAAGATAACAGCGCAAAACATTATTCTGACAGTGGAGAAATCCTCAAGCTCTTTATTACCCTGTTTACTGCCTCTTGACTGATAATATATTCTTATTGAATATAATTAATATGGAGAATCATAAGATTATACATCACATTCCATGCCATATCTCTGATCTGAATATTAATTCAAATTTACAGCTTGAAGTATAATCATATAGTATGTCTTTCATTGCTTAGGGCAAGAACAAGGTTTGAAAGATCTCTCTACTTTGTTTCAACTCTTACAAATCTTTGATACCCAGACCTGAAATTCTTCCTTATCAGCCTGACTTCAGCAGAAGTGTTTTCCTAGTCAGTCCCTTTCACGTTTCTCTGCAACTGTCAAAAGGCAGATCATAATGGTAGATAAACTTGTTTTATTCTTAAACATTTATCCAGATACTTCTACCTCCTTTCCTCAGTAAATTGATTTAAAGACATTTGTAATTAATATCTTAGCAGTATATTATAAGCTTCTGCATAAAATATTCTCCCATTTCTGCATTCACCACCTGCAGTATCATAGTGTGTGCTTGAGGTGTGGAAAATGTAATACGAAAAGTGAAGATTATGTGTTCAGGATGGGACCCAGTCTTCTGGAGCATGTGCTTCAGGGCTAGCTCAGCCTCAGGCTTGCCCTGCCTCACAAAGACCATCTGCCTCTTTCTCCTCTGGGGGCTCTCCCTTCTTGACTCCTCCTTGTCCCCTGTTTTTATTTCCTCCATCAGTTTACCACAACAATCCAAAATGGAGCAGCGAAGGGTAGTGGAAATCCTCCCCCGCCTTCCCTTGGGAAGAAAACACCCACTGCTTCTGGGATATAGTAAATCAGCACTTTAAGTGCTGATCTGGTCTCTCCATTCATTTTGTCTGGCTGGCATTTTCAAGTACTATTGGAAAATCTAGAGAGAGGCAATTAGCTGTTAACTGGCTTTCTGTAGAAATGATATTGCTCTTACAGAAGATAACATGAATATTCCTCTTTAGGAATGCTTCCCTAGATTGATTGAAATTTCTCTCTTCTTTCACTTTTTACTGCCTTTTAACCATCCACATTTTCTCAATGCAAAGCCAGTAAAATATTTAGTTATCCATTTCTAGACAACTTCTGTCATTGCAGGCATTAGATTAACATTTTGGGGATCTATTCATATCATTTGCAACAGTCTGCTTTGTCTTAGACTTTTTGATCTTTTCTCTGCCTCCAGGTGACTATCCCCAAGATTCCTTCAAGAACAGAGTCCCTTTAAATAAATTGCTACCTGGAAAGACTATGTCCCTAGCCTGGAAAATGAGCTGGGTTTTTGTTTAAGAAGAGGAGGCTGGTCAATCTTGCTTTTTGCAGTTTGAAGGACCACAGGCTGCTTTTCATCTCTTCTTTCTTCTTTCAAACCACCTATGTCTGGATGACCTGAGCATGAGGCAAACCCTCACCACATCATATCTAGGGCTGTAGGAATAAATAAGCCTTCCCATCTTTTCAAAGACACTCCTCAAGGTGAGGGGCATCAGAATAAATCATAAAGATGGCTTATATAGAGGGATTATTAACAACACATCTGCTAGAAGATTCTTTCCATGTGAATGATCAAGAAAAAAAAAAACTCTTTTTTATTATTATTGTTGCTGCTATTAAGAGGCATTTTCATTGCCAAGTAAACTTTTGTACTTCCCAGACTCAGGGCCAAATCTGAGAGAAAATTACTTAGAAGGAAGCAACATAGTTTTGTCCAAAGGAAGAGCCCAGACTACTTGTGCTGAGCACAAGTTCCCAGATGATTTTGCATGCTGAGCTTTACCTTGTTGGCTCACTAAAGAGGAAATGTGGCTTTGTAGTTTGTTATACAAACTTTAAAGCCAAAAGCACTGTAATTTCTCATGAGCTAGAGGGACCTGAACTGTAACATAGGAGGAAATAAAGCTTTCTGGCGACCCCTAAAGTTACTCCTCTTGCAACAAAAAAATAACAGAGGGTTAGGTTATAGTTGGGTTGTCTCCCCTGTTGTTTTAACTGCTTGATTAGTGTGTGTTCCCAAAGACCAGGGAAACATAAGTGTCCCCAAGTGCCAGTCAAATGATCCTAGACCAGCTGAAAAACAAAGCAGCCTTACCTGAAAATTTTCAGTTCATATGAACTGCTGCGCTTAAAAGAAATATATTCTGGTAGTTTGAAGGCTCATTAGGCTAGAACAAATTAAACAATAGTTTTCTAGTGAACCTCTTTAAACACAAGTATGTTCCAGCTTACAAATAGCTCGAGAGGACCAAAGGTGTTGTATCATATCTTCCAGTATACATCATTCATTAAGTCTCAATAGACAGCTTTATCCAATTTTGTTTGATCTCTGCTGTCTGGAACACACTACACCTGTGAGACAGACCTCATGTACAAAGTAAGAGTCATAAATGAAAGCCAAATGTGGCTGGAAAGAGCGCTTGCAAGTTAGAACATGTGTTTAGCTAGAGCTTTCTTCCAAGTTTTGCTGTTGATTTCTTTAAGCTCCCTCTGAGTGGGCTATGCGTTTAGGGTTTCTTAAGTCTCATTACTAACAATTTCCTAGGCACCATACTCCAGTCAACACCAAGAGACTCAAGTCATTAACTACCTATTTGCACCTCTCTGTGATGCAAGGCACTTCTCTGGGCAATAAGAAGCTTAATTTGTACAGCTCAGTCACAGTAAGGTGACTGAGTGAAGCTGACACTTCAATATTCGTAATCAAATGTGTTCTCCTTATTACCAGCATAAGGCCAGTGGTCAAGGGAAATAGTGCCCTGATGTCACGCCCTGATGTTTTCTTTTCTTTTCTTTTCTTTTCTTTTCTTTTCTTTTCTTTTCTTTTCTTTTCTTTTCTTTTCTTTTCTTTTCTTTTCTTTTCTTTTCTTTTCNTTTTCTTTTCTTTTCTTTTCTTTTCTTTTCTTTTCTTTTCTTTCCTTTCCTTTCCTTTCCTTTCCTTTCCTTTCCTTTCCTTTCCTTTCCTTTCCTTTCCTTTCCTTTCCTTTCCTTTCCTTTCCATTTCATTTCATTTTGTCCAATCTGCAGACACAAATCTGAATCACACATTTTTACTTTTGTGAACTAAAAGGTGAGACTTTGTCCAGCAATGAACAGTGTAACATTTAGGTAAACCTGTTAAATTCAGCTGCAAACACTGGGTGCAAAATAACTACACAAAAAAGAAAAGCCTTCTTCAACCACCTTTTCTGATATCTATGAAGAGGGAATGTGAGTATCAGAGTATGCTGGAGCATTTCTTCTGAGTGTGGAAGAACCTCAGACCATGAGGGAAAGGCTTGAATCAAGATGTCCAAACAAATTTTCTAATTAAAATATTGCCCTATTTCCTCTGTGTACGACTCTGGAAAGCTGGGTTGTCATGCACAAAATCCTGAAAATCTGAGCTGCCCTTGCTGTTGTTGATATATGTGTATGTGGAAGGGAGTTTTGTCCTTCCAAAAATATGGTTCTGAGTCACTAAAGGTAGTGTGGGAACAAGCCACCTAAAATCATCAATCTGATGTTAGGAAAGTTAAAAAGTACCATTCACTACTGGGGTCTAAATAATTTCTTTTGTTGTAGTCAGCACATGAGGTAAATATTGCCTATTTTTTTGAACACAAGCAATATCGAAGGAGATGCAATCAACGCTGAAGGAGACACAAGCAGTACAATATATTGAAACAATCTGCCACTCAGACCACAACATCTAGAAATTGATGGCCACATTTTCTCATGATATACATGCCAGAAATTCTATGGATGTGAACTCAGGCATGAAAGTCAATGCAAGTAATCTACAGCATCAGATCATTTGCCATAAATGTGGTGGGAAGAATATTGTGTGTAGGCATTATCAGCAGTGATTTGTTCTTTTTTTCTTTTTTCTTTTTTCTTTTTTTTTTTTTTGCTTTTTTTTTAGAATACCTGCAAACCAAAAATTAATCCAGAGAGCAAGAGAATTACTTTATTATTATTATTATTATTATTTTAGCATCATGCTTCATGGAGTACATTCCATTTGTCTTCATCTGCTGTTTTTGCAGAGAAATACATTTACTTTGGCTGTGTAAAATATTGCAGAAATAAGTTTTTTTTCTTTCTGTGTACGTTTTCCTCAGCTAAATAACATCCTTGTGTCTCTGTCATTTGAAAAACAGCAATACATTAAACTGAAGGGTGCAGGGGGAAGAGGGGGCTTTTAAACTCTTCTTCTCTGCTTTTCAGACATTGTTTAAAAGTTTTTAAAGATCTGGTGAAACAAAGGTCAATGGAGGGTTAGATGCAGTAGTGGAAAAATAACTGGCTGGCATATTACGTGGAATGTGTTGCAATCACTTTGAAAAACGCTGGAAATCTAAAACTGAGGAATTTTATAGAAATTAAGGAGTTATTGGCAAAGGCCTTGACAGAAGACAGCTCAGTGGAAATATCCTCATCCTGAAAACACTCCTGATGATATTTCTGGCGCATTCGTTTTTCGTGAATGGCAATAGACTGACATCTAGTGGTTGTGGTCCCCTCAGGACCCTGTAGGCCCAAGCAGGTCTGGTTAGAACTTATCCGGTCTAATCTTTTTTATTTTCCAACGGAAAGTATATTTTTGACTAGGAAGGGAAAAAAAAAAAAAAATATATATGTTTTTAAGAAGGATCCACAAGTTTTTATTCATTTTCAACTTTCAGCACTTCTGGGCCAGGGGGTCCCCGGCTCCATCACTGCCCCTCCCCAGGATTCACGGAGGGGAGAGGGGCCGGAGCCTTTCCTTTGCTCTTCAGTGACCCCGTGTGGTCCGTGGGGGTTTGGGCCTGAGAAAAGCCTATGGAAATTAAAAATCCCTGTTGCTCTGCTTCCCATAGCTGTTTGCCTCTCACAGGTGCCAGGATTCCCTCTGAGTCCTGACTTTTTGAACCTCCTGTAGCCAAGGGCGCCTCTGCTCGGCGCTTCTGCGCCACCATGTGCACCCTAAGGTGTGATGGACGCGGCTCTGTCCAGACGAGGCCCCCTCAGAGCCTCCCATTCCCCACCGGAGCTGGCTGAATCCAGAGCCTTCTTGACACCCGCCCTGGGGAGCGGAAGAGCTCCACAAACAGCAGAGATGAATGCTCGGGCACTGCCATTTCCCCAGCATCTGTGAACAGGAATGGTCTGGGGAGGACGGGAAGGGAAAGGCAGCATCACTCCTAGGGTCATGGGGCGTGAGGCTGCTAGACCTGCAGAGGCAACAGCACCGAGGCACCGACCACGAACGGGGGACCAGCCGTGGCTGGGGTTGGATGCTCATTGGGAACGAAAACTTGTAGCACAGCTCTGATTTGCCGCTTTATTTTTCCTCTGCTCCCTGCCTTGCATACTCCAATAATCCAGTATTTGATTGCCTTTAATTCATTAAAATGTCCACTTTGAAGAAATAATATAATTAATGCTGGGATTGTAAATATGTTCGCTATGGGCTCGCTCATTAACAGAGCAGAGCAACAGCGCTTTCTTCAGATGGTAGGCTGTGATGCATTTGTGAGAGGTTTCCTTGGGTTTTCTTCATTCTTCATATTTATTAAAGCAATATTTTTATTCAGCAGACTGATTTGACTGTTTGATTTATTGTTTAAGAACAGCTGGAGCAATAAATCATGCCATGTGTCACAGTCACTGCTCCCTGGTTTAATAGAGAATACAGACAAAACTTTTTTTTTTAAGAAAAAAAAAGCACATAAGCATTACCCCATTTACTAGCTGGTACTTTGTCTGTTATAGAAAAGAGAATCTGGAAGAAATACATACGTCACCAATCAACTTTGATTTGATTTGAGTACATATTCCCAGAAATTGCTGTGGTTTTTGAGACTGCTTGTCTCCTGCTTTCGGCACTACAGCAAATATTTTTCCAGGTTTATTTTGATGCCTTTGTTACATTTGTTATTTTATTTCTGGATTTAAGGGGAAAGTCCTGAATGAGAAACAAATCTCCAGCACTGTTGCAGCTGGGTCGTCAAAGGCCGCGAGAGCAAAGCTTGAACGGTGGCAGGCAGGACATCTGACAGGTGCTCAGATACCGCATTTGAAAACATCTTTTCATTCAAAAACTTCTTTTCATAGTCCTGAGAGATAAACAGAATCTGTCTTGATTGCATTTCAAAGCACAAGCAAATGTGACAATGCTGAAACATTGCCATGTCCCCATTACTTGCTGGTTCTGATAATTCACACGTTAAGCGAGGCACCTCTGTGTGTGCTGTTTTCCTTCCTCACCCAGGGGAACAGGGAACTTTCATGGGTTCATGCTCTCTGAAAGCTCCCTTTTACTTGTGCAAATACTTTAACATCCCAAGCATCAACATGAACATCATCAGAAGCAAGCAGAAACAGAGCTTCCCGGGTTCAGGAAAAGTAAAGACCAACTCCCCTCAAATGTTGTGCTTAGTAGAGTTTCCTCCTAAATCTTCATGGGAAAAGGGTGGGAAAGGGAATGTAATGCTGGTTTTTGGACTGTTACTCCATCCTTTATTAGTGAGAGGTCCTAAACAGGATTTACTTTACTTTTTTTTTATGCAATAGATTTAATTACTAATTTAATCACTTTGTCTAAGCTGGGTTAAAATCAGGCACCTATTTCCAGCAACCCAAAGTCTGACATCTCCCTTGCCAATGGACATCAGGCCTCAACACGAAAAAAAATCCCCTGCTGATAATAAATCCAGGCCAAGCTGATGTATCTCATCAGTTTAAAAGCTCTTTTTTAGGTTACCATTTCAGCAGGATCAAGGCCTAAACAGCAGTGCCACCATGCAGTCTTGGGTGTTTTGAGCCTCACAGAAGGTGAGTTTTAGGCATCTGGCTTCAGTTTTCCCAGAGGGAAACCATCTCCTCTCACCAGCGTTTTCAGGATGCTTTCAGGTTCACTTTCTCTCCTTTGATTCTGATACTGCAAAATCAGTACTTGTTTTTTTAGAATTTGGTTTCAGTCAGAGCCCAGATTCCTCTCTTAAAGACCCAGATGTTGCACTTTCAGCCTTATTTTCGTGTATGTGGAGCATCCACAGCTCTGGATGCCTTCTGACAGCATGGATCATCAGTCGTGGGATGATCCAAGGTCAACAGTCTAGCAACAGACCATGTTATAATCTCCAGCTCTGCTGCCCCAGAGCCGTCAGTTGCATTGTGGAGCATTTTGGGACACCATGAAGCTGGCTCTGGGTAGGTGATGTCGGCTGTTTGTGCCTCGCAATCGGAAGAGAAGGCAATTGCTGCTCATTTCATGACAGGTGTGTTCCTGCCTTTTGTTGTTTGCTTTTGTAATCTGGGTGTCTGGTTTGCAACCCAGCTGCCAGAACAGGATTAGCAACCACTAAAGTAAAGTTTGCTTTTTTCCACTTACCAGATGGCTAAAGGATTATGCCCATTTCTTTTGGATATGAACTTTGCAACTGCCTTTTGAACCTGTGTCAGCTGGAGATTCAATGACTGTGCTATGCACAGGGCAATGTTTCAAGTCTGTTTGGAGAGTGCTGCTAATGCTCAGTTCAGCCTCACACTTCTTATGAGGCATTTCCCTTCATGGATGTATCAAATGTGGGCTCTCCACAGGTTGCTTTCCAGATCAGATTTTTTAAATCAGTCTTAGGAAGTCTGACCCTTCCTAAAAGATGTCTTTTTCTTCCCCGTGGCAGCCAAGCAGAGCTGCCTTAGCACTATGCTATTTCTGAGAACCACCAGCATAACAGCAGGGGCACAGCAGGAAATTCTCTATTAAGGTTCAAAGTCTTGGAAATTATTTTTCCCCTGAGCCACATGTAGTCATTAGTCTCTGAGAGAGAATCATATTCCTCGCCTGCGAGGAGGTGGGTTTGGAAAAGTAGGACATAAAACTCTGAGGATGGCAGAAGGGTGAACTCATTTCCTCCCTTCTGCTCTAGCTGTGTATTGAGGCTAAGCTCAAGGAAACATAAAGTGATCGGTTTAATATATTTAAGTCTAGCAAAAGGGCGAGAGCATTGGAAGAGCTTTCTTTTACAAGCGTCTATATAAGTCGAAAACTATACCTGAAAAGAAAAGAGAAGGGGAGTCTCTGGACTTTAGAAAAATCATTTTTTTACTGTTGCTGCTGCTGGAATAGATAATGTGATCCCCATGGTTCTTGATGCCCAGGCAAGAATGTGCAGCTCCTGTTTGTGCCAATTTGACTTCTGGAACATAAATTTAAGGAGACATTCTTACCAGGAACAGTACAGTACACCCCTAGTTTGAACTCTCATCTCTCCATTGATCTTAACAGAGCCATGGGATAGGAATTCTTAGGAATAAGAATTATAGTTAGGGAACATTAATGGTAGGGGTTGGTTATTGAAGTGCAGTGCTTGTTAAGTCACACTAAAGCAGCACAGTGGTGGATGTGAAACTTTGAAGAACAGATAAGACAAATATCTGTCTGGCATGACAAATTGTGTTTCTATATGGCAAAGCAATGAAGGAACGTCCCTTTCCAACCTATATTATCTGTGTTTTTTGAGGTTTGTTGTGAGTCTCAAGAATACAGCAAGTTTCTTTTTAATTGTGACTGTGCCAAATAGAGGCATAACAAATAAAATTATTAGGATTACAACATTGGAGATATTTGTTCAGCAATAAACTGGAAGAGCGCAGAAGAGGAGATACATGCGTATAAGGGAAATATGTGATATGCTGGGTGGTCTTTACTCATCCTCCAAAAATGCCTGATGTTCCTAATTTGCTGACTATCTGTATCAATTATATTTATCTGAACTGTTTTTTAAAGCATAAAGCATTATGTTGATGGAAAAAGCTATCAGAGGTTTGTTGGAATCTTTCAATTTATGTCTCATCTATAAAAATTACATCAGACTTAGCAAAAGGAAGATGAGTCAAACCGAAAAACATGTTCAACAGGTGAAAAACAGGCAGAGGAGCACAATATCAACACTGTCTTCGTGTCCCAGGACTCTGCAGTGTGCCCTGCAGACCAGTCCCTGTTCATCTTGGACCATGGAGAGGAACAGACTTACCAAAGGGTCCTGGTGGAAAATGCCCTTCCTTTTTATCTCCACAGGACTCCTATCCATGTCTTCATTGCTTGTGCCTCCAACAGTATGGCAACAAATGGGGCGATGTTCTTTCCTGCAGGATCACAAGATCACTTCAAGTTACCTAAGCTATTCTGGAGCTCATTTATCAAACCACTATTATCTCAGAAGCTTAAAGGCAATTGATGGAGCATCTACATGTTACAAGGGTGTCTCTCTATGGGGCTTTAACTAACAAACAGCCATGGATGCTCTCCCACTGTGTGATGGAGCTGAGATGATAATACAAAGCAGAGTAGAGAGGGGGAGCAGAGTATAGAGGGGATCTACTTCTGGATTGAAATCAAGGGGTGAAAAAAAAGCAATCAGGACAGATGGCATTGTTTAATTGTTCTGAAAACATAGTCAAGACACAGAAGCAAGGGCAGTGAAACATGTAGTTGGTGAATTGTTGTAGATAAAAGGGAAGGATTTGGGAGAATAACTATAGAGGTCTACTGCAAAATGCTAAGGTTTGCACCATTTCCATCACAGATGAAAAAAAATGAAGAAAACAAAAATTGCATGTGAGAGGACCTAGAGAAAATAAGGAGAATGATCATCAAAAACCTGGTTACCTTTTTTTCTTCAGAGTCCTTAATACTTCCAGAATAGCAACACGATTTACAGAGGAAAAGTGCAGTGATAGAGATAAACAAAGCTATGCTTTCCAATTATGTTTTAACAAGAGTAGAAAATCTGCACAATGGAACAGAAAGGGAAGAGAGAGAAGAGGAGAACATGAGCCCCCTAGGAGAATGCCAGAGCATTAGTCATCTCTTGAGTCTACCACAAAAGGTTAGTGGTATTTTTAAGAACACATTCCTTTACGGAAAATAATTTCCTAGCAGTGGTAATTTCAGGATGGTCATAAACTCTCTCAAGGGAAGTGGAAGCCCCAGTGCTGAAGTCAACAAAGTTAAACAGAGGGAGAGTAGGAGGAAAGCTGCCAAAGACTCCTCAGAGGGGACAACCCCCAAGAAGAAGCTGCAACTGAAAAAGAAGTGAGACAGGAAAACCCAGTAGAAAACAATGTGATGTAGGCAAAGATTTAGATGGAAAAAACCTGTAAGGAAAGATGGTAGAAAATAGATATGTGCTTCCTAGAGATTACTCCAGATTGATGGCAATAGTGTCTTTGATATGATAACACCTTGGCCTTGAAAAGGCCAACTTGCTGTCATTTAGTTTAGGCTTGCTTAAATTGAACAGTATGAGAAATTTTTATGGAGGTGAAGGAGGTAGACCAAAATGCTGTCACCTGTCCTGTAGCCTACAATACAGTATTCCTGAATTTTCAGTTTTACATGTAGTAGCTAATAAATTTATCAAAACACATGAAATAGGCCCATAGACTCCAGCACACCAAAATTGCACCTTCTGCCAATCCTCTTTCTTCATGCTTGTAAACACATTTCCCTTATGTGTGTCTTACAAAATCTTACCCTTTTCTTGACCCGAAGGTGATTTTATTGCTGTCTACTATGTTAATTTCTTCCTGCAGGGAAATTCAATATACATTTTAAATGCACTAAGCATGCAGAAAGGAAGGGAAACAGTCATATTCCCAACAACTAGAAATACCTGCCACAATAGATGGCCTTGTAATTTTTTTACACAAGGAAGGTTTAAAGGTTGGTCTAGCAGCACTGAATCAATTAAGGGCAGTTAGACAAAAGCATCATCATCTTTGGGCACATACCAGACTATCCACCCAGTATTTACTCCATGAAGCTCCAAGTTGCTCTGAAACGGACCAGGTCAGCAGAGAAAGTATCATTGACTTTGCAAGCTGAAAAAAGCTTAAGCTCCTTTTATTTTATTAAAAGACTATGTGTTTTATCATTCTGGAATTATACGTGGCAGTGTGTTGCCAAGGAGACAAAGGAAAGTCATGGCTCATGAACTAGATGGCAGGTCTTCTCTGCCTCTGTGAGGAAATGAGTCCATGAATGGGACTCATCAGTCCAAACAAGCCCATGATGCCAGATGATCACCTAGAAGCATCCAAAGTTGTTGGACTTTGCAGGCTTCCAAACCTCATTGACATACTTGGGAGTTAAGGCTGCCTAGCATCACTCCGGATGAATCTCTTAGTACTATAGCAATTTGATCCATTGTCAACTGGAGAAAACATCACTATTCTCACTGAATGGCAAAGGCAGAAGATCTGGTACTTGGCTTGCTGAGGCCACTTAATATTCTAAGCAAGTTTTATTGCTAGGCATTTTTTTACATTGGAAAAAAATAATAGGCTTAGTCATTTGATATGCGATGAGCTAAAGACACTATTTTTCAAGGTAAGTGATGACATATCAGATGAGCTCAGGAAGGAAGGAAGAAAAGCTGTAACATGAATCTATAAAGTCAATATATTGATTCAAAATGATAAACCGTGGTTATAACCAATAGATACAAAGACTCCTTAAAACAATGTAGTTGTCATTTACAGCAAGTCTTTCTGTGCTTTTTTAATGTGCTTGATTTTCTTTTTCTGGCTGCCTTCTCTGAGTTGGTCTATAGGCAATTGAAGAGAGGAGAGTGTGTAGCACATTTTCAGCATGTTTCAATTATATTTATGCCGTGGGAACTGGCAAGGGAATCTTCCTTGCCCAAGGAAATACACTTTGGTGCTCCATTTCTCCAGCTTAATCCACAGAATCTGTCCTGAAATGTGATCTATAGAGTTTCTAGCATGGGTGGAAACATTTTGTAGAACAGGGACTGACAACTAGCATGGACTAGGAGCTTTAATTTAACTACCTCACACATGCTCTTGGGAAGAGTGATCATGACGTTATATGATGTTGTTACAACAAAGGGATTAAAACCTACTTCTAACACACAGCTCACCAATAGTCTTACTGGAATTGCTTGCAGATTCATTTACTAATATTAATTCTTCATTTTTTTGTGAGTCCAGAGCTATGAAATTGCAATTTTAAGAACTGATAGTCATACTATTTAAGCCAAAACCAGTTGTTCCTGCTTGGGCAGTTTTGGGTTTGGGATTTTTTCTCTCTCTTTTTTTTTTTTTTCTGTTTCTTCTGAAGCAACTATCTCAAGCAATATTGTGTATCACTAGAATCCAAAACTTTGTTTGATTTTGAATACCTCGTCTTCTAGCCCTCTTACAATATTTTGCAGCCTTGAACTTAATGTCTTTGAGGTTTTTAAAGACAAAAGCAAAATCTTTGTTGATAGTCACATGACATGATGTCTGGCTTAGTTTTGTACGCAGAGCTCAGAAATTTATCTCTTTTAGAGAAGGAATTTTTTTAATCCTCATTTGGAATTCCTGTTCCAAGAACAATTAGTCCTTTGCAGATAGCAACAGCCCAACATTTAGGTAATTACTTGGAGATCCAGGTTGCCTGTGTTGTAGGCCTTGAAACTCAAGCCTTTCTCTTAACGAGTGTGGTGAGGGGTCGGCACTGAGTGTCTGCGACTTAGACATTGTATAATCCAAAACAGGAGCAACAGGTGTTACCACAACTGGAGTCTTCTAGATAATGCTGTGACAAAAATATCAATTGCTAATCTTTTCCATATCATGGAAAGGTTCAAAACCATGGAAATTCTTGCTACTTCTAATCTATGAAATAATGTTTCAAAACGTAAACCCACCTTGGATTTCAGATAATTTTATTAACTCAAATCAGGAAGATCATTTAGGAATAATTATTAGAGCTAAGTAAATCTGGAATATTCCCATCAAATCTGAACCAGAACTTACGGAAATATCCAAGCTTCTGCTAGGTGAGTTGGACTTACCGGTTGTTCTACAATTCCAGCAATGTTTTAAGGCATTTTCCCTAACTTTATTGTGAATTAGAAGTTTTACAGAATTAAATTATTGCTATAAAGTCCTGCATAATGGTACAGGAAGGATATGTAATGTACACATGATGAAGCATTCTCAAAATAGAAAATTCTCAAGAGTATCTTGTTTTGAAAGTTCACTTCCAGCATCAAAACTGAAAAGAAGAAGACAAAGAGAGAAAAAGTTAGGAAGTTTTCATAAAATTCTGCAGAAATCTTCTGGAATTGTACCAATATGTTAAATTATTCTTCCTTTATTCTAATGCACAGGCAGCAATAAAACAGGATCAACTGAGTCAATCTTGAAGCCTCGAGATTAGAGTCTCAGAGTGCCCCTGGTTCTTGTACCTCAATTCTGCAGGTAAAACACTTTCCAATATGTATGACAAGGTAATTTCACCTACTCGTTCATTTTCCTGTTTCTTCAAAATTCTATCCTTTCAAATAAATGTTCAGCTTTTATAAGATCTTCTATAAGACCTCTTGGCTTGTGGAAAAGTAAAAAATGATCAAAGAACGAAACGTGTATCGAAAGTACTATCTGCTAGTTCCAGATGTTCATGCACACTACCTAGCAGATACAGAACAGTACAGAAAGTATTTTGAAGTACAGCCAGATTCACTTACCTATACAAGAGCATACATTAGCCTTCACTCAAACACAAACATTTCCCAGTATAGTTGGCAGACATAAAGATTTTCCCAGTCCTAAAATACTTTGCTTCTTAAGCCTCTGCAATGAGGTCAAGCTCTTAGAGGCATAAAACTATTGGCTTTCTTACAGTACTCGGCAACATTGCGCCTGCAATGCACGTTGGAGCTGACTCTGAACTGAGCTGCTCTATCATCTCTCCCCAAGCTGCAAAAAGTCAAGTATTAAGCCACTGGGGAAACTGTTCAGCACTGATATTTCCAAATTTCAGGATAGAAACTCAGAAACATTAATGAAGTTCAGGTTTGATTCAAATTTTCCAATGTTATTGAATCTGGAATTCTCTCCCTCTCCTCACGACCCCCATCGTTTTTCTGGCCCTCCTGTTTCTGAACTACCTTCTGCCCGGCAAAGCAGTGCCAGAATCCAGTGGTAATCCATTCTATTTATGAACACAATATTTGCTGAACAGGAAACGGAGCCAGCAGTTTTAGGGTATTTCTAATTTCTTTCATTTCTCAGTTTCTTATGTGATTTTTTCCACTCAGCAGTTCTGCACACAGAGGTGGAGCAGCAGCCATCCAAAAGGCAGAAGGGCTAACCAGGGGGGTGTCACTTTTATTTAGCTCTTTTTTTTTTTTTTTTTTTAAGGCACAACAATTACATCTATAGAGCTTTGCCATTCAGTTATTAAAAGCCTACTATTTTCCACAGAGAAAATTAAATGCAATGATGAAAATTCTCTTATGGGTAATATTTCTTTTTAACCTATTTTAACGGCATTTCCAGAACAACAATTTAGCTCCATGGGGGGTTAATAAGAGCAAATGAAGGCAAGTTTTTAATATTTAAACCAAGAGACAATCTGTCATCTCTAAAGTTGCCTTCACTTCAGAATCTTGAAGCTGACAGAAATGCAGGCATGGTTCCTCCTCTGACCCTTAAAATTGATCATGACACCATTAAAGGTTGTATGTGAAGCAAATTGAATGATCTTTTTATTCCTTTAACATACAAATCAGACTCACTGTAGTTGTTTCCTTTACTTTAGCCATGCAAAGCAACATAAGCTAAATTTACTTACACACTTAAAGCAAATTTATGGCTGTTGTTTGTAGCTTTAAAGGGACTCAAAGAGAAGATGAGAGGATCTGGTCCAGTGCTACATATGATTGTAGGAGACACATATTACAAGGTAAAGCTTGTGTACCTGCTGCTGTGCAGTTGTATTACTATTTCCTCATGCTCTATCCTGTCCCTGCATCCCTCTGTGTCCTCTGTGTTTCAGGCAAGTTTCCAGAAGGAGGCACTGTATTTTTGCCCTGTGATGCCTGGCACAGGGGAGGTCTTGGCCCTTGAGCAGGGCTCCTTTGCTGTCCCAGTTAACTACAAATAATGATACAATCAGCCACAACAGTGTGTGTACCAAGCGCTGATGGCCCTCAGCGTGTTGAAATGACAAGTGTTTCTCCACCACATCTTTTATAATGGGACACTGTGCATGGGTTCCTGACGCTTTACATAGCTGAAGAAAATGCATGTGAAGCACTTGTTTAATGAATTTACAAGAACAATTTCAGTTGACAAGTTTTCAGTTACACCAGAAACATTCAGCTCACTCTGGACATCATAATCTCTTAACTGAGCTCCAGAAAGCATGCTGCAAAGCAAAAAGGTCTGACCACACGAAAGACCATCCAGAAGACTGATTTGGAATGAAATCTGGTTTCAGCAAATCTGTTTAGAAAGTCAGTGTATGTCTTAATCAACTACAGAAGATTTTTCAAAATGGAAATTTGCTGGTTGTGACAGCTGGGGCCTGAACTATTTCTTGAACCTTTGAAAATCTGCTTCTTCAGTGAATGAAAGTATTCTTTACCTGATATTCTTCTATAAAAACCTGATATTCTTCTATAAAATCATCTACAAATTCTTTCTATGATTACATTTAAAAGAATATCCAGTTAAAAAGATATTTGGCTACTGAAATTCCCATTTTTTTTCTTTAATTCAGGGATCTGATTTTGTATTAGGAGTCTGTGCAAGACTTACTAAAATACTTGTGAATTACCTAGAATCTTGAAGAGAAAGTTTTTAAGTTCCTGTAGTTGTAGGACTCTGAAATACGATGGTTTGGTTTAAGGATCCAGTGAAATTGGATTATAAATGAATATGCATTTCCCATAAAAGCTAAAGAAGTGGTATATTCCCTCATGATTTATATGTGAACCTCTTTTATTTGAGCATCAGCCTTCTTCATAAAACATGATAGTACATAACTTCATATACTCTGCTGTAAGTAATATATAGATAGATAGATATAAAAAAACCTAACAGCACAGTCATTTATTACTTAATCTTTCTACCTACTTGAAGTACTTGAAGATGGCCCAGCAAACCCAAACATGTGCTGTTTGGTGGCTGAGCTTTGGCAAGGTGCCTCAGCCAAAAGCTGTTGGTGGCCCCCAAAGAAAATTCCATGCTGAGGTCTGCGCTCTAAGTTATGCAAGGCATGTGTCAGTTTGTGCTAATGTTTAAATTACTGTTTTCACCAAGAATATAAGACAAAATTTAATAACACGGCACCTGGTTTTTCAAATGGATTCCACCCTTTCCCAGATGTTAACAGCTAAAATGCTCGAGGGCAGCAGTTCTAGTATTTACCCTGGCCCAAACTTGTGGCTTCTTTCATAGGCATCTGCACCCCAGAAAACTGGAAGCACACGGAGTAACTAGTGAGTCTGCATACCTCATCAACACTCACTGGGAGATGCTGAGCTGAACTGTAGCCAGGATGCATGACCTACATCACTGGAGATTTCATGTCACCCGCACAGATTGGGAGAATTTCAAATTTTAAGTGTTTATACATGCAGCTGCAAGCAAGTAGAACACCAAATAACAAACTGCTGTGCTTCTATTCAAGCCATACAGATTTGGATATGCAAAACTAATATCTTGCAGAGCTCAAAAATCCCTATTTCCCTACATTTATCACTCTTCCCACGTAATCTTGCAGGTATGATTTTTTATACATTACCCATCATTTATGAAGCCTTAAAATGGCAACTAGCAGCCTTAGCAAACAGTGTTGCTAAGCATGGAGAAGAGACTTTCCTTTGTAGACATTAATGAGATGTTTGAAGAAATGTAGAGCAGCGCCAAAGAATTTTCCAGAGGTAAAGAGTTAAAGATGCCAGGAAATCCTAAATCTTTGCTCTTTCTCTGTCTTGAATTGCCTTTGTGGAGGTAGTGAGTATTCTCACTAGGAACACAGCAATTCTCATTGCTTTATTACCCACATCATCAATCTGCTTCTTGCACACAATAAATTCAGTAATAAATAATTCATTTGTACCATATCACTTTGAACAAATAAAAATGTGCTCTGTTGGCTGGAAAAAAAAATGTAATCCTGGAAAAATCAAAGGTGTTTTTGTTATCTTGGTTATAAAATTTGCTTTCTATTTGTGTTGTTATGTGTGCACAGTGCATACAGTATCATATTCCTGGTTTTATATCCTCTAGCATTCTGACTTTATCCATGGTGAAAGAGAAGTAAAGTTCAACAGAAATAGGATATGGAGGACAAAGCCTGGCACAGAGCTATAGCAACTGCAGAAAACTCTCTCTGGGCAGCTTGCTCATATGCTGAATCTGTACACTGTAGTCTAGCAACACAGTTGTAACAGACACAGTCACAAATAAGCCATCTAAATAAACACATGATGAGGAACTGGTCCCTATAAAGCTCTCAGCTTAGGAATTGACTGGGAAAATGGCACATCGTACATATTTACACAACTCAGACCTGCACCCACGTTTACTAGGAATCAATCCTTGAAAGACTCAAAAGTTCAGATCCTTGTGTTTTATACCCTCTCCTATATGTCCAGGATGCTATGATGTCCAATTAAGCATTTTCAAGAAAATCGTATCGCTCTCCAGATATTGTGAAGCCTCTTTTAAGTCGGGAGTCTGTTGTCCACTAGATCCCACTACGCTTTTTAGACCAAGCTCTGACTCATGGTAGAAATTACCATCTAGAGTCTCATTTACATCCCATAAGCCTAGTGTAACTCCAGTGGTATCAAAGCAGTTACTCAGCAGTTAACCTTAACATCACCAGAAAGAAACTTAAGCTTCGTACATCTCAGTATGACTCTTATCAAATCTATCTCATGCTGTGTCTTTGCCACAGAGTCTACAGACGTCAGCTCATAACAAAGCACTGAAAAGGACATCAAGAGCTTGCTTACTGAGACACCCCTGAGACAGACTCATAGAGACGCCTGGGTCATTTGTAGATGTTTGTCTAACTTGCTCTTCAGGCAGCACTTGCTGAAGACACAGACTGTCCCCCTCAACAGCTGATCATATGCTGTGCCTATTTCATTAGGAAAGTCCTCTCTAATATTTAAGCTAAAACTTTGTGCCTGCATTTTAACTACCTGTTTCTGATCTTACCATACATGGTAAGAGCAGACAAATTATTTCCCTCACCTTTTCAAAAATGTTGATATAGTTAGATATGGCTGATACAGAAACTTCTAGAATCTTACAGCCTTTGACTTTGGGGTTGAAGCTACTCTAGTTCACTTAACTTGCCCTAGCAGCTCTGCTTTCCAGACTTCCAACCATCCTCTTTACCGGCCTCTGGGAGCTGTACAGTCAGGCCACAGATTTCCTCCTCCAGCCCTACACAAAATAAGGCTGTGGGCATTCCCAGTAGCTAAGGCGTGGAAGGACGTCATGGCTCTTCCAAGTTGTATTCTTGTTTATACATTTGAGTCTGTTGTTTGTCTTTTTCCACTGCAGCTTGATATTGTTGACTCGTGTTTGACTTGTTTATGCTGGAATGTCCTGTTCCTTGACATCCTTCACGTCCCACGTACACTGCGTGTGATGTAGAGCAATAGGTTCATGTTCTGACCAATAAAATGCTTCTTGAATAAGTGTAGGAATATGTTTTTGCAACCTGAAAAACAGCTCAAGTAATCTCAATCTCAAGAGCCATTTTTGCTACAGCTGGCATAGCATAAGTACTAATTTACACATTGGTAGTCCAGCATAGACTGTTAGTTTTGAGTTTTGCTCTGTCACCTTTCCTTTCCCTACTCCAAATGAGCAGCTTTCCATACCTCTTCCCTCAGCGCCAGACTCACGTCCCCCTGCGAAGGGGCCGTTTAGTGGCTGGCAGGAGGAGCAGGGCTTGGCTGCTGCGCCAAGCGGGTGCCGCAGCTGGATGGTGCAAGGCCCTGAGCCCTCCTGCCAGGCCACTGTGGCTCCGAGCAGCCGCTCAGACCCTCTCCCACTCTCCGGGTCACCCTGTGCTGTGTTTTGCTGGCCAGGCAAGACCCAGGGAAGTTTGCCTTTGCTTGCAGTTCCCACAAACTGTTCTCTGTTGCCTCCAGAGAATAGGCAGTGTGCGGGTACAAGCTTCCTGCAAGCTAAATCTGCCCCCAGCAGTTGCCAGCTCTGTCTACTAATTTAGAGAGATCGGGGTTTGGCTGCAGACTGAATTTAGATTTTTAGTTTGAGAAAGTTCCTATATTTGACCCTATAAAAATCATTTAACTTCTTCATTCTTCATTTTAGCCATGCTTATATTTCCTGTACCTATACATGGTACAATTTGGTATATGATGCTGAAGCAGCTTGGAATTCTGCTCTTCCTTTCCTACACCAAGATCATTATTGCATGCCATCCTGCTTCCACCATCTTTACATGGAGGAGATGGATTTGGTACAAGCCCTCCTAGACTTGCTCTTCCAAGGGTATATGGTACCCATCTTAGAACTGGGACTGGAAAGTGTGAGACTTCGGCCACCAACAGCCGAGCTCTCTGTCACATGGCTATTTATATGATGAATAGCCCATATTAAGGCCCAAATAAAGCATCAAGCAGCTGCAGAAAATAAATTTTATTTAAGAAGTTATCACCATGAGGGAAGTAGGCAATAGCAGGTTGTACTTCCATAAATAGAAAGAAGAGCAATTCTGAAATGGATTCAAGGTGAAGAGATTTCTTCCTGGAATATAAGCATACTATCAAGTTGAAGATTTACATTCGTAAGATTTCTTGATTTCACATCTTCAACGGATATCTATTAAAAATATCCATAGAAAATAATTTATGAACTCTGTTAATAGTGAATCTCATTCATCAGTGTTCCTGGAAAACTGGGATCTGCTGACTCAGCTGAATTCAAAAGAGTATAGAAACAGGCTGGAAAATAGGGATAAGAGATTTGCGGGGGGAGGGCAGAGTACTATCATTGCAATCCTACTTCTTGTGAATGTACAGGATTAAAGTAATTATGAAGAAATGAAAAAAAAAGAAGGAAACTAGAGAAATTCCTGAGGCACAGCTGGATAGGTAACATTAGTACTTGTTTTCTATATACTGGACAGTTAAATGTCTCACTCCTCTCACTTCTTTATTGAGAGACACTGCTTTAAGACCACACACTGCTTTTTCTGAAGAATTCACATGGGATTTTCCCCTTTGCTTCTCCTATATCCTATAATAAATGTATCTTAGAGTGTGGATAGTCTCTGTGTATTTGAAACTAGGCAGATGGAGGGGCAAGAAAACATTAAAAAATATAACATCTGATTTTAAACAGAGCAAGCCGAACATGTAATGCTGGCAAATTCACTCCATACAAGCATCTTTAAAAAACCACTGGCATGTTCAGTCTATCTTTAATGTCAAGTTAAAGATAAATAATGTTCACCTTTTTTTTTTTTTTTTTTTAAATTGAACTAAAACCAAGCAGGAAGACAGCAACAACCCTAAGTTGGATGTGAACAACTGACTGAGGGAAAGGATCACACACAGGAACAGGACGTATTAATCATACTGACTGTTACCCAGTACTGAATCAGCCCATTCATCTTTAAATAATCACTATAGCGATGATATGTAAGTCATACCTGAAATGAAAATCTATAAAGGAAAAATCACTTGGCACCCCACTTATACATGCTCTCATGCTGAACTTAGAATGCAATGTACAGAGAAGTCTGTGACTTAACTGCTTGCTTACTGAGCTGGGATTGACTTATCTTTCTTCTCCATATGTAACCACAGAGCTTCCTCTGAACATGATTTCCATATGTGCATGTATTACTATACCTGCCCCTGGATGCAACAAATGAATAAGCATTCACCTGAAAAAAGAGTCTATCTACTTGCCTAAAATGTCAGTCAGCCCAGTCCTCCCTTTCCATCAATGTAAGCTAGAAGAATCCACAGGGAAATCCAATGAGTCTCCCAGGTAGGTGGCTGCTGTGAATTTGATTAAGAGTCCCTTCTTTTTTTATATATTTCATTTTGTTCCTCTTTACTAGGGATATGATTTCTTCTTCCTTGCTCCAGTCATGTTAACATCCTTTTGTTCCTAAATTTACAGCTCCTATGGCCTGAGCTGGCTTCAAGGTATGAAAACCCTGCTGGTGTCAGACAGATGTGTTTCCACAGCCAAGGAACTGGATGCTCCTGTCTGATGGTGAGCATTACCAAGAGGTGTTTCCCCTCCATATCGCAATAGATATTTTAAATATCTTGTATCTATCAAAAATATCTTGAAATGAAACATTTTTTGATGTAATTGAAACTCTAATTCCCATACACATCACTCTCTATGGATATGACAATATCAGGGACCTCTAATCAGTCTGTAAAAAGTATTTATTATATATTACAATTTTTAAACCATCTGAAAATTTAACTGTATATGAATTTCTTCTTAATTTAAAATGAAATACATTAAATTGCATTGTGATAATCTCAGCCGCTTCCCCTATTCTTCCACATTTTCATGAAGAGTGCATCAGTTTTACTGCATTCCTAATTACAATGATAAAAATGTCAACCTAGAAAATACTAGATGTAATAATATTTACACATCAGCTGAGAGTGTAGAGTAGATAATATTGCACAAAACTATACAAAATATATTATATCCTAACTTATATATTTGTTATGCACTTACACCTCTCCTGAGCGCTGGTCAGATATTTTCTCAGACATTCATTCTCTTTTAATGCACTCTCACACCCAAGGAAAGGTGATATTTGATACAGGGAAAAAGGTGCATGATTCATAACTCTTCAGCTACCGAAATTGGGCATTAGGGCTGCAGAATACGCAGCTGGTACCATAAGACCACATCTGCCTAAGACTGCAAGTCGCTTTTTACGTCTCAGTTACCCATCGGGTGCATTCTCACACTTGTCACACAACGATGCACTGAAACAGCCAGTCTCTGCGAGATGAGTGGGACACAGCACCCTCCTGAAGAGGTGGCACAGAGCTCCCCAGTTACTTCATAAGATGTAAATTTACAGCACTTCTGACAAGCACATTCAATATGAAAATCACTTTCCCTTTACAAAACAAACAAACAAAACAAAACAAAAAAAAAAACAGAGCAACAACGTCCAGTACAGGGAAATACCTAAGGACATGGTTACCTTTAACAGAAAAGGATCAAAGAAATGCAGCTGGTGCATACAGAAAAGTGAAGAAAGACATTTCCTCAACAAAATGTCAACTCTGACAGAAATCCCATCCTTTTGCTACTTTTCTGATTTGGAAAGTACATTAAGAGAAGAGGAAACAAAGAACACACTGAGATGGATTAAAACTGAAAATTCACTGAAGGATTTAAGATAAAACTATGAAGCAGTCCTTGCAGTCAGCTTGGAAGGAATGGGTGGTATGGACTTCATAAAAGACTTAATTTGAAGTCAAATGAAGGAAATAAAATGGGATTCCAACTGCAACAAACAGAACATAAAATACTAGACACAATCACTAAACGGAAATTGCCAGTAGGAATATAAACACAAAGCAAGTTTTGTATCTAAATAAGCCCATTTTGCTCTGCAACTGTTTATTCAAGTGTTTGTTACGGCCTTGCAGAACCGTCACCAATTATAGGTTTCTAGAACTATGTAAATAAGCATGACAAGGACACCCAGAAATCATTTCCAGGCTTGCGGCAGAACTTTCAACAGCTCGTCCGAAACTCCCACAGTGTTTCATATAGGCCTTTGTTAGACACCAGGTGCAGGACAGGCATTTTCTATCTTGTTTTCATATAACTGGTTAAAAGTCTATTATCAGGCTTTGCATTCTTTCAGTTGTAAAGCTACATAACGCAGATTTCATATTTTAGGCTTCTATGGTATTATTTTAACCTAAAAAGTATTTTCGAAAACCTCACTATTCAATGCATTCTTGCTAATATTTCCATTTAGAGCACCTTTCTAATGAAGTGCTGTGCCCAAATATGAGCTACTCTGGCTGGGACTATAGCAGTGATGCCTGGAGAAAGCATTGCTCTACATATATCACTCCTGCTTATACAACCCTGTATGTTTGCTGCTTTTTTTTTTTTTTTTGGCAATAGTCTGACAAATGGCTAATGCAATGGCTTGGCATACATTCACTTGCATCCCAGCTTTTCAGCTGCAGAATTTCTAACTTGTTAGTCATTCCCCAATATGCATTTGTGCAGCTGAGTACTCTTTCCTAAGCACACAGCTTTGCTCTTGTCCATGTTAAAGTGGAGCCTATTCTTTTAGAGCATTTCTGCATTTTGTCAAAGTCAGCTTGAATTCTACCCCTTAGAATACTGAAAGTTGCTCTTAATTTATTGCTGCTTGCAAATTTGGTAAGTCACCTTTCTAGCTTACGGAGTAGGATCCCAATATACCCCACAGAATTTGACTAAATGAAGCCTTTCCTTCCCTTCAAAAGACTTGCCAACCCTGTGCAATCCTTCCTCCACTGCAACTGGCCACTGTTTCAAGAATCACAAAACCCTGGAGAACATGCCAAGCAGATAATAATTCCACACAGATATCTTTGAATCAGAAAGACGTAGGGGTTGTTTTCTGATGGACATCACCAGAAATGTGTCCAGACCAGCAGCCTCCTTCCAACAGTGGAACCAGCAGCAGGAACTTCCAAAAAAGGTATGAAAATCTATCTGTATAATAACCTATTTTACAACAGATTTCTTCCTCATCTCTCACAGTTCAAGTTTAGCTCAAACTCTGATACATTCCTTTTAACCAGTTAACTACAGCTGTAATTAGTCTCAGCAGATTCAGTGGTAACATTAGCCCTCCAAGTCACTGCTGTGCTTGAGTGCATCTTTTCATAGCTAAAAAATCTTAACACATCTTGCCACCAAGGTGGTTCCTGTTTCAAGCTGCTTCATGTCTCATGGCTCACTCAGAGGCCTGACTGCCTCTGATAGATTTCCAGGCATTTTTAAACCATGCCCAGGGCTTTGGTATCTCCCACGAGAAGCCAAAAGGTACCGTGGCTGGTTGTACATAATCCTTTCTTTCTCTTACAGGTACATCTCATTCCCCTCCCTAACTTACGGAGTTCAGTGGAGACTAAGGTACCTTCTCCAGGATGCCAGTCTTCTAAGGGCCCCCCTACAGCAGAAGCATAAATAAATAAATAAACAAATAAACAAGATTCAGACAAGAGACTAGATCAGATGCCCTGACTTACCCTTTCAAAAAGCCCATCTCCATCAGCTGTTTAGACAGCACAGGAAGATTGACCTCTAGTTATTCTACTAAGGTTACAGTCCTGACACCCTTCACAACTACTTTGGGTTTGCTGGAGCAGTAGCAGAGTGCTATAAAAATGAGCTAACTAAAAATTAAGGAACAAAAGGGAAAACAGGAAAAAAAGATGATCTGCAGAACATAGAGAGCCTGCAAACAGCATCCAGCCCTTCATTCCGCATGTTCGACAGCCACTGCCTGCTGCAGTTCTCACTGCCACTAAACACCACTACTCCTCAGTCCCTAATGTGCTAATAAGGAAAAGAAAGGAGGCAGAAAGGGAGCAAGAGCAAATGGCAGGCATTCAGCATTGCCGTTCTAGAAAAATAAAGTAAGGACAAATGTTCTTTTGAATATAAATGAATATATCTTTAGAAACCAGAAAAAAAAAAAAAAAAAAAAACAAAAAAAAACACAAAGCCATCTTCCACTCTGGGAAGTGTTTTTCTTTTCTGTTACAAGAAATATAGGCATAAGTTATGCGTTAAGGATAAGAACACACAACTAAAACATATGGCAATAAGACTGAGTATGTTTATTGCTTTATTATCTTCTCATACGGAGCAAAAATCATAAACCCGCAAACCTACTGCTAGTAGAACAGTAAGGCATAAGGAAGAAAAAAGAAAAGAAACATGACAGAAAGACAGAAAGAGACTCTGTCTCTTTTATTTTCTGCTGCCAACTGGAAATTGGTGTATTTTCTGCGAGGTCTGAGATTCCAGGAAGTGCTTTAGGTAAAGAAACATGTAAGAGAACTGTTTTTTTTTGTTTTTGTTTTTGTTTTTGTTTTTTTCAGAGCTAACAAATACCTTAATTTTATTTCAGCAGATTCTTTTTCTGTACAATTGAGGTATTTTAAATTCCATCAAAGCAAAACACTAACTTTGAATGTATACTCCTAGGTTGTATGGCATTTCTCCACAAAAGGATATTATTTGAACCACAACATATAGTGACAGATGCTATTCCAATCAACTTGGACATACACAGGCAAAGGCAGGCTTTACCTAGATCTCCACAAGACATTTGCAAACTTACCAGAAGGCAAGCAATACCGGTAGATACACACAGGTAGAGGAACACAAGGAATCAGCGAGAAGCAGTGGTCATCAGAAACAGCTCGCAGCTCCCGGGGAGCATAATGTTGGTCAGTGCTCACACACTTCACTGTGTGAAAATCACAGCAACGGAGAGATTTCAGAGGGGCTTGCGGAAGAGCAGCTACACAGCCCTATGGACACGTGTGAAAGCACGCAGGGCATCAAGCTTGGAAAGTAGAAGGAATCAAAGGCCAGTCAAAAGCACAGGTCATCATACAAATGGGACTTGACTGACTCTTCCAGGAAGACTGGAAGAGTCCCAAAGAATAATCTGTAAGGTGGCTGTCAGTGGTCAGAAGCCTGACCATAGAAAATACCATTGCGACGTTTCAAATTAAGTTTTAAAATAGAGGTGAGACAGATGGACAGTAGTCGACAGTAATCTGTAGACTACAGAAAGTGAGGCCTACTGTGTGTAACTGTATCATTAAACAAGCAAACACCTGACAAATATTATTATTAAAAGACATTTTTAATAGATTTCTTTTTAAATAGCTATTGCAAACTTTATTTGAAGAAAAATAAATCATTTTTTTTTCAAAATCCTGTGAAACAGTCTAGTTCCTCAATTTTTCGGTGTTATTTGAAAAGACAGAAGCAGTTTGCACAGCTGGTATGTTAATTCACCTCCATTTGCTCAAAACAGCTTATAAAACATTATTTCTTTACCATTTCTGATTTCATCAAAAGTGAAAATATATTTGATGATCCTAACCTAGGTCACAGTGGATATCTGATTACATCTCAAGGAAACCAAGAATTTTAGTTCAAATTGCTTAACGCCAGAATGGAAAAAGAAGAGATGCAATAGCCACCCAATAGGACAGCTAACACATGGTACTTCCCTCGAGCCAGCATTTTTATATTTTCTACCTAATATTAAAATACTACCCAATCTATCCATATTAAAAAAAAAAAATCAATTAATAATACAAGATCTGAGTAAGGTTGATGAAACTTTTGGATAAACATTAAGAAATCCAGAAATATAAAAGCATGATGCAAAATTAAACAGAAATCTTAACACTGGAGCTCTGGTGACTCAAATTTTGTACCATATGAATTATGTGTATGTTCGTACATACCTGAAAAGGTACCATTTAGGAAAATAAAGGATTGATCTACATCACACTGTCAAACTTTATTGCATAGAAAAGCATTAGTGCAATGATATTTCCAGGTGACACAAAAAATGCAATAAACCAACCAAGAAACAATACTGAAGTCAAATATTTTGACACAAGGCAAAAGAAAACCTAATAATAACTCAAAAACATGATCACATAACTGCTGTTATATTTTAACTGTAAATTACTAGTGATAAAATTTCATTTCAAATTTCAAATTCTCCAATGTATTTAGAGTACAGTTCACAGTGAAGATTTATGTTAGAAGAGGGTTGTAATAGAAAAATGTTGGCCATTACAATTGAAATGTGGTGGGGGTTTTTTTGCCCTCTGCTTAGTGTTCAAGATAGAAAAACATGTAATTAGGCAGTAGTTGCCTTCCAACTATAGTCTTTCATAAAAACCTGGCCACACAATTTGCAAAACAGCGTGATGTATTGTTGTTGGTTGGTCCTTTTTGAAGATCTTTTATATTGCACATAAATTGCATAAAACAGGAGCTCTGGTAATGTACATGTAAATACCCTGGCTTTCTGCAGGAACCTATTTAAACCAAATATTGTCAAGATTCATACCAATTCGAAAAACACCTTTGAGGAAATACTGCTACAATAGTATTTTGAAAACTGACTAAAATGAACATCTGAATCTCATGTCCTATTTTCAAAAGGGATTTTAAAGCCAAAAGAGAAGCAAATAAAGTTGGACTCTGGCTCTGCCAATTCCCACATACCAATTGGTGATATCTCTTTTACCATGTACAACTGTGCAGCTCAGCAAACTCCTCTTGCTTGTACACTTAACGTGCTTTGATTTTTTTCCCCACCACTTTGGGAACTAAACTGTTGAAATGGCCCAGCCTGCAAAATCTGCTGTGTTGTAAAGCACAGAGCACTCTCATCACAGGACAAGCATTCCTTCTTACATACAATATAGAAGGCCTCGAAATAGAAAACTAAGAGAAATATGTAGAGAGGAGCCAAATTTTTCCCCTGGGTACAATCATCCAAATACAGCACTTGCTGATAGACTGCATGAATGACAACACAGGTGATATTTTGGGTGCCCTGCACAGACTATGCATTGCTAGCAGGTGGCTGAAAAGAACACTCCAAGTCCTCCAAAAAACAGCAATACCTCAAAAATGTTCAGACAATGCACAACTGTTCAGACACTCCATCA
>VZSV01000085.1:2532537-2567273 GCA_013398735.1 Nothocercus julius | reverse complement strand
AACAACAAAAAAAGTCTTTTCCTCCTCTAACCTCAAGAACAGATTCCACGAATGGAAAAATACATACACTGAACATCTGTGCACAGGTTCCTACATAACACACAGGAAACAAAAATAGGAAAACAAAACAGGTGCTGGGCCACATTATATTCCCTTTTCTCCGTTCCTTTCACTGCCACCATGCAATGTAAAATTTATCCTCTGTAACTCATTAAAAGCACTAGCTCTAACTGCAGAGCGACTAAAGGCATCTTTGAAGTCAACGGTGTAGCGAAGTTAAAGGCCACCTGATGTCAACGTTTGTTACAAGTTATACATTGCACAAGGTTCCTTAAGAATAACCTAGGAAGGAGGCAGATTTGGATTTCTGTAAATGATGTTCCTATGTATAGAAAAAAAATTAAAATAAAATAAAATAAAATAAAATAAAATAAAATAAAATAAAATAAAATAAAATAAAATAAAAAAAAAAAAAAAAAAAGAGTCGCCTTCATAGTTCATCAAGAAATCAAACCCACAGCAAGGCACATCCCAGTACAGACTGTGAATGTCTTCCACATTTTATACGTGGCGCAATTCAATGTATGCTCCCACATAAGGAATAAAGGAATTGAGACACAAAGATGTATTTTATTTTTCAATCTCAGTTTCTATTAGCGTTGGAGCCATTTTATAAATGGCAAGATTGACAGATCTGCACCCTACTGACTAACTAGGGTTTTGGACTTCAATACATAAGGTATTACTTCACAAGGGTCAGAGTAGCAGAGGCACGTTAAGGCATCAGTCAGCTACTCAAGAGGCTACATCTAATGCACATCAAAGACAAGCAAAAACTTGCAACTGAGGACAAAAGCATCAGGCCTAACATCTGCTAACGAGGCTGAACAGGATCCCAAGTTTGTGAAAAATACTCTAAATTTTAAATATAGGTTAAAAAAAAAAAAACAGCTTTAACTAGTTTTGTAGTTAAAAACGCCATATCTTACTATTATTAAAAATAGTAGTAGTAGTTTTAAAAAGTTCTGGCCTCTTCTAAAGTTACCATGAGCTAAATTCTTTTTGAACAAAAAGTATAGGTAAGCATAAAATACAAAAATATACATTTTAAGCAGTAGCAAAATTTGAATAAAAATTTTAAATTGCTCAGGGAAATAATTACATGTGCACAGGCACACACTCTTTCTCAAAAAGGTGTGAATTAAAAAGGAAACAACAGCTTTAAAATTTCTAATAGTGTTAGCTGGCATGACTGCAATAATATCATTTTAGTAACTAGGAGTGTTGTTATCAGTCTAGCTTCCTTATCAAAAAGAACTAAACATTAAATATCACACACAGTCTTCAAGAAGGATAAAAAAAACTGCCAGGCAGTGAACATGTTCACATGTTCACTCAAGAGGGAACAGTATTTTCTGTATTGATAGGGTCTTTACTTCTCCTCATGAACAAAGAGCAGGTTTGCTTCCAAACACCTGCAAGTCTAAGGAGATCTCACCATCCCTCTCCTCTGTCTCAGCCCAGTCCTTCACCCAGCAAAGCACTTGAGCCTACTAGAATACGGTTTAAGTTTGAGCAAATATTTTAATTGTTTTGCTGGACTGAATGCATGTGCAGCTTCTAAAAGTCTCCTCTGCCAATCCATAACTGGAGCTACATATGCACAAGCACCCACTCAGGGCCAGAGCAGTTGACACAGCAGCAGAGCATGGCAATAGTTGTTGGGGCATCACACTATTTAAATCATTAACATGAGGGTAGTGCAAACTCAAGACATAAGTGATCCCCTAGAATGACATTTCTATAGAAGACTTCCAAAAAACAGAAAAGGATCATGGCAATCCTCCTGGCACTAAATGTGCCAGTGGAAACAGTATTCTCACATGGAAAGAGAATTAGGTTTGTTTCTGAACAACTCTCTAAGAATGAAATCTCAGATATGGACTCCAAGGCTGATACATTTACAGTAAAAGTCTTTTATAGTAAAATGCATGAAACCATCCTGAAGCATTATTTTTCAAACATTATTAACTTCAAAACTAGAGAAAAATTCATGAGGTTTCTCTGCAATTATATATATATAAAAATATATATATATATATAAAAGGACAGTCAATTTTCTGAAATGTTCAGTTTGTGATTGCAGTACTTTTTGGCTCTGGCATCTCCTCTGAAGCCAGCTCCTTTTATTTTTCATATTATTTCTCATGAGAGCATATGGGGAACTCAATATTAATGTGACGTGTCATGTTTGCAGAACAGAACAAAGTGAGTTCTGATACCAAGCTCTCAGTATCCTGCTTACTAACACCCCAGTAAAGGAGCAGATAATTTTTCAGAATCATTTTTATAAACTAACACCCTTTCTTAAAAATAAGCAGAAAAAGATAAGGTAAAAAAAAGGGGGTGGGAATGTGGAGCTAGACTTATATTTTATCAGATTGTTTCCTCAGCAACTCTTTCTCTGTGCTTCTTCAGAAAATAATTTCAATATGGAACCAACACTCAGAAGGTTCTTCCAGAAGACACTATAAGTTTTCTGGCACAGCCAGAAAGCTACCATATGGGCCACTCCTGCTCGCCCTAAGCACAGCAGGAGTCTGGTCTCTGTAATCACTGAAGATGAGCTGGTATATGAATATAAAATTTTCTTTGGATAATTTATGGAAACCTTAAATGTGAAACATAAGCAGTTTCCTCCTACAGCACCCAACCGAGCAGCAAGCTTACGTGAACAACAAATAACATGAAGAACAAGGAAGCTAATGACGAGTGTTGAAGCAAGGCTGGAGGGCTATCCCCACTGCAAAGGCTGCAGTCATTTTTACAGAAATCACAAGTGGTTACACTTCGCATTACTTCTGAATTGTAGCTTCTCACCGCTCTTCTCCCTGTTCAGAAAGGTTAGTTAACATTTTAGTTAATGAACTTCTGAGAATTATCCAAAGTTTAGAAACTTGTAACATGCTATAAAGGGAGTTTGATACAGATTGTTCATCTTACACTCTAGAAATATGTACACGTAATGAATCAAACTTCTGATGATTTCTAGTGAAATTGAATAAATAATTTTTAAAAATTTAACTATATTTGCGCATGCTCATTTATATGTGGGGTTTTTTACATGTATATACATATATTAGCTTATTTAACAGCTTTCTTACAAAACGCTAGGTCCTGAATTCTCCCTGCCACTGAAACATGTGGAAATAAATTTTGGACATTGGTTCTGTGTTATGAGTTTGTCTCAGATAAAAACTGCTTCAACTGTCCAACCCCTAGGAATGAAAATGTGGTTTAGGTCAATGTTTAAGTTTAGTTACATCTTCTAATTTACTATTTTAGTTTTATTTCTATGATTCAATAAACTTTGCAGCCTACAAAGAATAAATGCGATTTCCATCTAGCTGTAGTACAAATCATAGCGTATTTGCCTGTCTTCTGTCTTACACTGAAACAAAACAACATGAAGAAAAACACTTAAGCATCGTTTTTATGCTTTACCTCAAACCAAGCCTTAATTGTTACTGTTTGAGATGGCTGGTGTAATGAAAACCTCTCTACTATCTTCATCAGCAGTTTGTAATCCTGCTTTGTTTCTCACTATGCCCAGGAGCCTATGTACACTACTGCCTTTCTCTAAAATACACTCCACACCAAAGAAAAGAACTTTGAAATTGTTTTTGCTATGTACATCTTTTCTGTGTAACTGTTGAAATAAAAACATAGTCATTCTCTTCAGTGAAGGACTTTTAGATTCAATGAGAAACAGATGGAAAAGCTACTTGAAAGATAATCATTAACTTGGTAAGTGAACTACAGTGAAGTTCCTAATTCATTCTGGTAGTTTTGGGAACACTTTTGGCCAGACTGAAGCCAATTTATACCAGATGACATTAAGTTTTGACAATTCACACCAGCTGAGGAACCAGCCCATTAGGACTACAAAAATATAAAAGAGCGAAAACTACTATTTGTTAGAACTCTTAGCACATTTAAGCCCAAAAGTTGCTGTGGCATCAAAATATGTGAACTTCAATGCAATGAGGCCTTCTCTTCACTGAAATTTGTCCGGTTTACATTTATGAGAATAAACTTTTTTTCAGTTTCTGAATCACCAAGATCCATTTGGAATGACTGACACTTACTAGGTTCATAGTAATCCACTATAGTCACTGAGGAGCCTTGGGTATTCGCCACTTTGAAGTCTCTCACAGCTGGAATATCCACACAAACCTGTGTTTCATTTAGCTAGAAAATAGAAGAGAAACATCCTGAGAACCCTAGTGATGGTGGTTTCATGGAAGAAGGAAGGACCCAGTATTTAACGGTAGACCCAACCTCATTTCTAAAGGGTTAGAGTCTGGATAAATATGTTTATTTCATGTGTTATCATTTTGGCCAGAATACAGACTTACTTAAAAGTTTGCCTACTTGTGCATCATTATATAAGAGGTGCAATCAAAAAATCTCTTACAGATGCAAATGAGTTGTATATATGTAGCCAGCCTCATTAACAAAAGCGGAACTATTCACTTAATGTGAATAGCAGATGGTGAATTCCCCAAAGAACATAACTAGGATGTCTTTCTGAAATTAACTCAAACAATGACCAAGTCAGGATTAGCATCACTGCAAATGCATTTTCTTCATTATTTTCAACTTACGGAGTCTAAGTATAGGTTGATTTTTCCATTGTCCTTTTCCATCTTCTTTATTTTATTGTCTAATGGCACGAAATCTGGTGACACAGAGAAACCATTGAGCAAGCCGACCTCCATAAGAGCCATGCCACTACTAGAAGCTGCACCAGAAGCCAGGTACCTTTTCAAAACATAGACAAGGAACTTTTAATACAAATACAACAGTTCTCTATCCAAATAAACTGTTTCATTATTAAAACTCAAGAATGGAAGGGATAATACTTAAAAGGCTTAAAAACAAATGGAAAAAATGCCATCAAGAAAACTGCTAACAGTGAAGACCTAATAATTTATTTCTCTATTATTCTGCTTGACAATTTCAACCACATGGACAAAAGTAAGTTCAGCACTGAGCAAACAGCAGTATAGCAATCACAAGGGATATAACCCTGATCACACTCACACCAATAGGATCCCTTCCAGAGGCATCTATAAGTGTAGGTTTACATTATAAATATGTAAGAACTATCAAAACCAAATGCATGTTTTGAAGAAGGTAACACAGAAATTGTTGTGGGAAATCTTGAACTGCAACATTCATATGGATACATTCTTTGTTTTGCTTTTATTCAGTTTTAGAAGGCGAGATAAAGGTATAAACCAAAAAGCCTCCCAAACGTTTTCGTATTTTCCAGATATAGACTGATGGTTCCCTTAACAGAGTTATCATTAGATTATTTCCCCAAGCTCTGTTTTCAAAATGCATAGACATGTCATTTACCCAGTTTTGGAAAAAGAAAATTTAATAAATTGAGTTCCTTCATTTCTCCCAAATAATGTTTACTATCACATCTCTTTCCAAATTTTTGAGAATTAAATGCTGGCCCAAAAGGCTTTGCTCTATTAAGCAAGCCTAACATATCAGGATGCACAACAGAACTATCAAAATATATTTATGTCTTTCTGTGCTATACATAACACTTACATGACCTGTAAAAGATTTTATCATTTTAAATAAAGTAGGTGGCAGAAGAGCTTTTCCCCCACTTGGAAATGAAAGTAAATGACTATTGTTATACTATAATAGCAGTGTCTCCGATCTGCATTTTGAATGTCTGACAGTAGTTGAAAGTAATTGAATAAAACTATTTCTTTGTAGAGTTGGATGGTTTAAAAAAGGGGAAGACTTGCTTTCAAAGCAATGCTATAAGCTTGACAGCATGGCTGATCAAACACAGATACGACTTTGAAAAAAATAAAGCACAACTGCTGACTTCAGTTGGCTCACGAGATTAGAAACAAATGAAACCATCTGCTGGATGATGTACTGTGCCAAAGTAGCTGCTATTGAAAACAAATAACTGAATTGGAACTGGATGTAATTATATCTGTGTAATTAGCAATGAAAGACAAGAAAAATACCAAAGCTGTCTAGAGAGCCTGAGATACCACCAAAATATCAGCAGGTAACCTAGCCAGCATGATATTTCCAATAATTGAATAAGATATATCCATCAAACTTATGAGGATCTGGCTCTCTAAATAAACAAGAGAGACTGCCTAGAGGGAGGGTCCTGATACTGTCTCTTTAACTCCAGTGTCTCTTAAAACAAAAAATCATGCAAAAAGAAGAATGGTTAGTAAGAGAAAGAAGAAGCAAGAGCTGAAGCTTATATCTTAATAGAACTTAAAATATTTTGAGTTGCATTTTATGTTTCAGCACATCAGCAGTATGAGGTCTGTATGAGACCCTCCCACTGATGGTGCAAAGATGAGAGAAAAGTCCAAAACTACTGAATGCAGGCAGCATAAAGAAGACAGTGAATAAAAGCACCAATGACCAGTTTCTCATTGCTGGAAATGGTATGTAGGTGACAAAAACAACCAGAGAAAGAAAGGACACTCCTGGGTACATGCTTCCTAGACAGCGAGGCCACTCCTCGGACCAAGAATCTGTTTAAATTCAATGAGTCATCATATGCTCCCATGTTAGAAATGGTACCCAGGTAAGATGACCATTGCGAAACACTATCAAGCTGGTTGAAACAGAGTGGAATATTCTGTGGGTTCAAGATAGGGAGAAAAAAAAAAAAAAAAAAACCTGCAATGGTGCATTATTCATTACCTGACTATGCATACCCACAGGTAGCTAAACCTGTTGAGATTACAGCCGTGTTTCTGGATTAGCCTTCTTCGGCTTCTGTACAAAGAAGCCACATCATGTTGGAAGGATTAAAAGAGCAAATTTAAATTAATTCAGTAATTTGATGATGTATATATTACATAGGATACATTAGGGAAAAAAAAAAAAAAAAAAGGATGACCAGTCTGCCAGACCAAGAACCAGATCTCATCCTACAGAATAGAAACATGAGAGTTATTAGAAGTTATGCAGGATCACTTTCCATGCTACAGTATATAGATCTTGATATTCCAAATATTTTCCTAGGGTGGTTTTTTAATGCTGTTAGTTCTTCCTCAATCCTTTAAACAGTCTGCAATTAAAACATCAGCCTATGGCCTTCCAAAAGAGCAAAAAGATGGGTTCCTTCTTGTCTTTATTCCTGAATCAAAATTCTTGGCCAGAAAAAATGATCAGGATGTTCAGACAAACTTATTCCAGGACAGCCATGTAAGCCCTTTACATGTCAAAAGTTAGTGCTAAACTTTAAAAACCTGTTGACACTTCATAGAAAACTTTAAAAGAGAGAAAAAAAATCTATTTCTATTCTAGGAGCTCTTGTGTACTCTAGTGTCCCTGCCCACCATCTGTATCACTGAACTCCTTACCAGAAACACATGCATGAAAACAGGATGACTTTGTCCCTGCTGGTTATTTCCCAAATTAAATCAATCCTCTCTGTACTGACACTGTATTCATTTCAGTCGATTATTTGCACAACGGTGTCACCTAGAGGCCCCAACTCCAGTCACAACTTCCTTGTGTTAGGCAGAGTATAATATATAGTCCTAGCAATAAGGAGTTTAAACTTTAAATAAATAACAGAAGAAGGATATGGAAGAAAGGAATGCAAGAATAAACATAGCAGACCAGGTGGTACTTCATAAATCTTGTGTTTACCAGGAATACGTTATAGTGTCACAGGAAGAAAACAGTGATTCAAGAAGCTGCATTAGCAAAACACAGATGTGATCATAAAATACAAATAACCTATTCACCTCAATATCGTTGCAGATAACAGAAGATAAAATAGACATATTATAGATGAAAATCTTTTCAGAAACATCCCTGCAACCCTCCATCCCATATTCAGCAGAAAGTATTGAATTAGATTGACCTGAAAACTCATCACCTCTTTCAATGCAGGAATGGTAATCACATTCTGTTACTGAAATCATAAATATAAAAGTAAATGAAAGACTATAAATATAAATGCAGAGTAAAACAAATCTTAGCTGAATATGTCATTATGCAGATGTGGATTTGACCCAGGGGTCTATGAATTCCACCATCCTTAATGAATGCCAATATAAAAACACAACTGACTAGTGACAGCTCTGCACAAGAGATCTATTTGGAGCCATCAAACAACACTATTTATTTACCTATGATTTGCTTCTCTGTTTAATTATTGTTGCTTTTTAAAAAGTAAGTATTTTGCTCTGATTAGTTATATGTTTATATCCAGTGCACTAGTAAATCTGTATAAACAAATGGAAAATTTAGCTCATCTTTATACATATACAAGCTGCATAGACAAAGAGATACATGAGATATCCTCGGTTGAATTACCTACCTTGTGCATACATTCATGGTCAAATGGTTGATATCATCTTTGTTATCCTTTACATTAACATCCAAGTCAAAGGCTTCTTGGCTTTGGACAGATTTGAGGCTCTGCTCAGTGTGTTTTGTGTTGTAAATAACATTGAGCTGTGAATTACAAATAGAGACATTAGGTGCCTAAGCAAGGCAAAAGTATGTGGTCAAGAATATTGTTTGTAACAGTAGAACTCCAGAGAAATGACCGATCATGAGAAGGATATAATGCCATTCCTAACAGCTAGACACATGAGACTCGTATGATGTTTCAGGAAAAAAAAAAAAAAACCTTTCTGAGCACTTTGTAATGCAGCAGTACCAATACAATTAGCAGGACGCAGATGAGACAAACATGAGACAGTTCTAGGAGATGCAGTAATTTTTCTCCTAGTTGCTTTCCACTGGTTTACAATATACGCAGCCACTTCCTGTCAGCATGAAACGGAATGAAGGCAGGAAGTCTTCAGAGAGTGTCACCTACTGGGTTAAAAAGAAAGACTGAATATGAAAGAAATGCAAGAGCAAATACATAGCGTATGTACAGAACTTGTCCTCAGCCATCAGCTCACAGCAGTCACACATTCAAAACAGATGAGGAACAGCGTGTTACTCCAAGCTCAAAGCAATACTGTTGTTATGCACCAAGTAAATAAGTTCATCCTCTGGTTCATTTGTAACAAAGACAAGCTACAGGCCTTAGACTGCCTCAAGGACAGAGCTCTCACCCTTTCTGTTCAACAAATGCCAATCCCTGCTAACCAAGCCAAGGAAGAACATAGGACAGGCTTACAGATTTGGTAACACTCATATAAAAGAGGCACATGAATTAGGCACAGTTTAAAGGGCTTCCTATTCTTTTAGTGTAGATGTGCAGAATATGTTTGAAATGCATCTTATTTCAGAAGAGTGGTGAAACTAGAAGCCCTTAAAGGTGGTCTGAATAACTAGGAGATAACTTGACTATCTTGACATCCTGTGAAACTATCAATGTCAACAGCCAAAGCAGAAATGCTGGATTTGGAACTCAGCTACCAATGAGTACTCACACATTATCACCCATACCAAAGTAAACTGAATTAAGTAAATGAACACATGAAGAAGGGAGCTCCAGCTAATGTAAATTCTCTGCATATTCAACAGGCATAAAGGTGGTTGGCAAGACTGCTAACCGAGGGTTCTGGAAGAAAATAAGCTGTCAAGGAACAAAGGAACGTTAAAAGTCAGGAACGGAAGGTAGGAATGAATGTTCAGACATGAAGATACTAGAGACCTAAAAGAATTTCGGTGCCACTAGATGCTAGATGACACTTATTAAGCATATCCATAAACATTAAACATATTCATAAATGATACAGAAAACAGTCTGAATACTGACACAATAAGGTTTGCTGATCAGAGTAATTTATTTGAGCTGGCAAAGATGAGGATTACTGAGAAGAGCTGCAGAATAATGTGATTTTTGTTAACTACTATCGTACAGGAACGAGATCAAAAATGAAGCTGTTGCCCTATGAAAATATCACTTTCATGTTTAGCAATGATCATAAAACTAAATAAAATGTTGAGAGTTATTAAGAAGAATGGACCAAAAAAAAGCTAGAAAGATCTGGCCTCCATTTCAAAAAAGGTATGGTAGAATAAGAATGAACATGGAGAAAGTTGATTGAGATGATCAAAAATACAGAATAGCTTCCAAATAGATGAAAAATTTTCAGACATTTTCATTTTTCAGGTAAGTTGGAAGAAAGATTCAGTAATGGAAAGAATGATGAAATAGTGATATAGTGAGCAAAACAGTAGAATAAGTGACCTGCACGGAGAAGATGAACAGGAAACTGTTCTTCATGCAATACAATACTATATAATTACTTCCCACAAGATGCTGCAGATGTTAAGTGTACACGAGTCCGAGGGCAAAATAGATAACTGCATGGAAATCAACTGAGATTTGCTAAGTACATCAAAACAATTCCCGGCTGAAGATCTTGGATAATAAATGACAGGAGGTGGAAATGACAGTCACAGAATATGTTATCTATGTTTACATTCTCTTTTGAGTATCCACTTTGGGTTATAGCTGAAAACAGGACACTGGGCTAGACTAGGCTTCCTCCAACCCACCACAGTCTTTCTTAGGCCTTATCTCCAAATATGATAGCAGACTAGCTTCAAGTTGAACAAGGGGTAGTGTTTCTTCATTCAATGCACCACCAGCATAGAAATACTTGCCACAAGGAGCTGTTGTTAAAAGCTTAGAAAAATTCAGAGTGACATATTCATGGAAGAAAATTCTACCATGGAAAAATCTGCTAGGCCAGAGATGGCACCAACTGATGACCTGTGGTTTGGGAAGGCCCTGCTTCACAGAGCAGTGAAGGGCAGGAGGGTACTTCAGTGAGGTGTAACTACATGCTTGTCCTGCTCTTGCAGCCTGCCTTGGGCATCTTTTCTCTGTTGGCCACGACTGGGTAGAGGATAATAAATTATAGCAGTGGTCCCTGGATGTCTTTTCTCACATTCATGTGGTTTCATGCCCAAAAGACTTTGAGAATAAAATCTAACTGTGAGAAAATATTCTTAGACTGATTAACACTCCATTACGGTGGTAAGTTGCACATGCCTTTGCTAAAATGTGGTGCAAAGATACCAGGGCAAAATGCCTGCTGAGGACAAGAGATTGAGGTACTGACTCAGCACACCAGTGAGGCTAATCAGAAAGCTTAACTTTAAAAATTTTAGAGTGACAAAAACAAATACAATAAACTAAGAAAATATCTGCTAGCAAAGATTAGTTGTCATTTGTTTGGCAGAATTGTGATTTTCAACAACAGCAGAATAGTAAGTTTGTGTAAACAAACCCCATCATTATCTGTTCCCTTAGTCATCACGATAGAATACTGAGAGGGGGAAAAAAGCTTCTTTAGCTTTGGCAGGAAAATAATCAGAGTGTGGCTCAAATAACACTTGCCCAGTAAGACCCCAGTTTGTACTTTGACTAATGAAAAGGGAATATAGGCTGTTTCGTGAAAATCACAGTCCCTTTAGAAGAGTGCCTGACAGCAAAAGGAAAACTGTCAGTCCAAATTTTGAGGTACAGCAGGGGGGGCCAAGTTACACATTAGCAAGTCAGTGCAAACTGTCTTTTAATATCTTATTCTGCTTTTGCTGCCACGTCTCTGTCTCCTTGATATGAAAGTTATGTCCTGCATTTCAATCTATAGATACACAACTCCCATCACCCTGCCTAGCATTCCTGAATTTAGCATGCAGTATGTACAGAGCCAATTTGGTATAGACACTCAGAGCAATAGTGGTGTCGTGGTAAGGACTTAGCAATATAACTGTCCTGCAGAAGGCAGTACCAAGCAAATCCACAAGTGTGCCAATTAAAGACTAGCAGAAAGTTTGGTAAAGGCAAGCTGGCAATGCCCCCACAATTTGCCATCACAAAAACAAAGCTGTTTTAACTTTTGCCGGAAAAAAAGCAAACAAATAAGAATTTACTGCCAATGCACAACACCTGAAACTACATATCAAACAGGTGAAGCAGGTACTATTTCCATGGAATAAGTTGTTAAGTGCAGACTTTCTTTTCCAGATTTCTGGAAAAGATTCCAGATTTTTTAAGATGCAGTTGCCAAAGCTGAAGGCAAAACTGGTCCAGTCTTGTCATACTGCACCCAGTTCTGGTAAAAAGCCCAAGGTGAGGAATTTAGAAGCTAATCTTCTGCCTGAAAATGGTGCTTGTAACAGTACCAGATCCAAACAGCATTTGGTGAAAAACTGAACTTATATTCCTCTAATCAATGTCTCTTTCCTCTCCATTTTGTTCTTTAACTAACAACGTAAATGTGCTTAACTGAGGGCATGAGTTCAGTGAAATATTTTCAGTAGATTCTCCCTCTGTTTTCCTATCCCTTTTTGACTAGTTAGTATCCACTCAAAAACTGCAACAGAGAAATACATATCCATTTCACAGTATATCTTTTTTAGTACCATCACACTGACTAGCACCTGATCCTTCATCTAAGTCTAGTCAAAAAAAAAAAAAGCTGAGTGAACAAAAAGATCAGTACTTTTCACTAGCAACAGGTGATTCTCAGGTTCTTTTTCATTCCTTCCACAGCCAAAAATACAGCCTATGCCCGCTCTTTTCCTCTGTCATTTGAGAACTGCTGTTTTAGCTATCACTCAACATATGAGCTGAGTCTATTGTGAAAGGGGGTGGCAGAGAAGAGTGATGTCAGCCAACACACCCTGTACTGACAAAGAGAAAGTGAGAGATGCTCCTCTCTCCAGAGAGCCTTTTATATGCAACCAGGCAGTACAATCTTGCAGGCAGTACAGATCTTGCCCACCCATCTACTTTGCCCATAGACATCCTCCGTGATCCTGCCAGCCCTCCACTCAGTGCTAACCCTGGATTTCAGTAGCACCCTCCTTTGTCCCAGGCCATGCACTTGCCAAGCCAAGCCCACAGTTCAGCCAGTTAAGAGACATTTCTTCCAAGACTTCCAGCAGGCCACATAGAGAAGATGACTTATTTCACTCCTTTGTCTACAGGGTCTCCTTCTTATACCCTACCCCTATAGCCATGCCCTCCTCCTTCTTGCAGAATCAGGACCTTTAGATATCCGTAGTATCTGCCCACATAATGAAAGGACAAGCTAGGAGACTTTGTTGTCAGCAGGGCCACAAAACTACAAATACATGTCTGCTCTTGAAGTGCTAATATCCAAAATAAACATACTTTATTAGATCTTGCAGGGTTGTGAGTTAAGATGCAGCCAACTCGCACACAGAGGCAATGAGTTTTCACCAAAAAAAGAAAAAACTTTTATGAGAATTCATTCTGTTGGGAAAAGCTTTTCCATTAATGGACTGAATCTTGTGTTTTGTGATATTTAAATGAATTACTGTTTTGACATGCTGCATCTGGCTAGAAAGTCAAATCCCAGAACAGTGAATTTCACCACTGTACTTCGGCGGGTGTAAGACAATGAAACACAGCTGAAGAAATGTGCTTGCAATGTCGTATGCTATCTGATTTATTAAATAAGACCCAGATCTAGCTTGTCTATGTGAAAAAGAAAAATCTAATTCAAATGGCATCAGTGCTTTTTCTTTAGAATAGCAGACCTGCCAAAGGAAGCAGATGGAAAGAGCTGGTCCCATCTAAGAAAAGTTTTTGGAGAAACTACTCCACTGTGTTAAGTATAGTATTTGGACACAAGTCATAGGATCTCTGCCTCAAAGCTGCTGGAGAAAACACAACAGCACAGTGACTTAAATGAAGTAGATAACCTGGCATTGATTTCTGAATACCAGTTATGTGTGAGTGACACTAGCACATGTTAGAACTGTATAACAAACCAGGAACTTACACCTGAGGAGCCCTCCAACCACTAGGTTAAGTACTGAATATTCTGTGTGCAGGAGCTCAGGTTGGTCTTCATCAGACAGGCTGATTTGGTGTGAAATTTGCCTATTGGCAAAAGTTTAATTGAAATCAACACACTTCAACAGAACACAATCATTTCAATAAATCAGCATCATTCATTTCTATAAAGTATTTTCCAGCATGAAACAATTTGCTGAAAAGTTTCTGATCTGCTCTCCTGACACATTAGTTGACTTAATATCAGGGATTATTTTTCAACAATGATTAAGTTTAAGCAGTCTTAATTGTTCTGGAACCCCAATCTGCTACACTGCATACACACATGCACATATACATGCACACACTTTGAAACGACAGATGTGCAAATACAGTCTTGCTGAGGCGTTCATTCCTATTTTGACCAACGGGTCTGAATCTAAAATAGACTCTGAAGTATTTGAACTTTCCTGCAAACGTCATTTGCACTTCTGGGAATGAATAAACAATGATAATCATTTATGTCACTGTAGGTTTTGCAGACTGGTGCTGAATAAATGAGGTGTATATGTAGCTGCTGTTCATTGCTAACAGGCAGTTGTGAAAGTGTATTTGGAAAGGTTCTTATCCAAGAGAGTACTTATTAAACTATTAAACTATGCTTTTTTGTCCCCCAAGAGCATTGAAGTGATGGTCAGATTAGAAGAATTTCAGACTGAATCTTCTCTGGCTTAAAACTTAGAGTGCAATAAGGTGGCTTAAATTCTGTTTTCCCAAGGTTGACCAGCAGACAGTTACTTGGAACTCTGCCCAGTTTTGTGATAGACTCAGCAACTATCAGTTTCTCTATAGACTTGTAAAAAAAAAAAAAACTAGTCTGCCATGCTTTTCAGAGACTATTGATTCCATGCTATCTATTTCTCTAGCTTTTCAAATGTCTTTTCCTTCATCATTTGGTTCTAAGCCACTGTTATCAACAGGACGAAAGGTAAAAGAGACCCACTAGTGATCTTATCAAATCAGATCCAGTACTGTCTTCTTCTCATACTACATTTCCCAAAGCGTTACTGTAAATCTTGAAGAAAGGCTTTCTTCAGGACATAAGCTCTGTTACTGGTGAGAGAGAGGAATTGAAAAGAGTAAAAGAGCTATTTACCACTTGCTAATTTCAAAGACAGCATGTACTGATCACAGATTTATTTGTTTAACTGAAATAAAGATGCTGGAATTTTTACCCCTCACACACAGGACTGCCAGGGAAGAGATCACTATACCCTTTCAAGCTTTCCATCCCCACACTTTGACTGATCCTGAGCATCCACTGTTGGCAAGTTTCAATATCTTTTTGTTGTCTTTTATACTATTTCATAATATTTTCATATATATTCCAGATTATATCATTTCAGAGCAGCATAAAAACTGCTGGAAATCCAGTTATCTTCATTTTTAGCTTTTGCGTTCTTTTATTTTACTTCATTAAAAGAGAAATAACTGTAAATAACTAATAATGCCATTATGTTCAGTGCCCTACCAGAGTTAACCTTAGGGGCTAGATGAGACATTTCTGCCTGGTCCACATGAACTTTGGCTTATCATGTCAATGTACTGCTACATTTCTGCAGGAGGATAGGCTTATGACTGACCCGTGGAAATGCCCCAAAACCAGCCAACGGTACTTAAAATGTTGGACCATCTGAGATACACGATCACGCAGATGTGAATCTGTGCATTTACACAAAATTTGGTTCATATTTTGTTTAAAAAAAGTGAAGTACTTTGCTATTGCTTTAGGACATTACAGATTATTTTTCTTATTCATATTTTTATAAAGCTTTCTATTAAAGTAAACCTTCCTTGCAGAGAACATAGTTTTAGAAATAACAACTCTATTGCATACCTGGAAGATAGCAAATCCAGTCCCCTCTGCTGAAACTGTAACTGTCATAGGTTGCACAGGCGCAAGCTAAAAGAAAGACAAAGGAGTTAAACAGTAATTTCAAGAAGATCCTTTCAGGCACAAACTTTACTCACTTTCTACAGTACCTCCTTGGTCTGAAGTAGAAAACGGTTTCGAGTATCAATTGAAAATGTTTCTGGAATTTTCGAAGTAGGTGCTGTTACAGTAACATCAATCTCAGTCTTGCTGGTGGCAGTAATAGATGCAAACAGACTCAAGGCTTGCAGAGCCACTACAGTGTCCTGTTGAGAGAAGTAAGTGCTTCTGTATTAAATGCAGCTCTGCACACCAGATGACAGGCCATCCTTGCTGGGGTCTGTCTAAACACTCATACTGAAAATGTTTAAATAAGCTGGGCTTGAACAAACATAATCAAGTCAGCTCAACTGCTCAGCTTAGACACTTTAATCTGGTCTAAGAAAATCCATGCAATGAAATATAGTATAATATATCAATTTAATCAAATCAAGTTATCACCAGTCCTTTAGTGAAGTGTATGTGTATAACCATGTCTTTGACAGCTTTTTTTTAGTCCCAGTTTTGTCCCGTCTGTTGATTGTGTTGGAGTTTCCATGCAGCTGCACCCACATATCCATCGGTATTTCACTAGCCCGAAGGATTCCAGAGCAGAGGAGGGACAATAGCATAGTATAGCAATTACGATAGACACTGACTCCTGCAATAGAGAATGAGATCAGAGCTTGCTAAAGAACTCTTCCACTTGCATGAGATGCGGAAGACCTGACAGGCAACAGTCTAGAGGCAACAGCCTGAATTGCGTACCACCCATACGAGAAGAAAGTCAGTGAAGAAAGCAATGATTCTGCTACTTGCTACATTTACACAGGGACTAAATGTAAGTAAATGTTACATATCCAGCATTTCATAGTATTTTTTCAGGGTGCCTTGATCACTGGAGCAAAAGATATATGTCTGAAAAACTAGTAATGTTTATAAAAATGCCTGAAACCATTTGTTATCAGCCCTATGGCAAAAATTTTGAAGGGAATTCAGCTGAGTTTTTATCCTTTGTATTTGATTCAAAGATTCTGTACAATCATTCCACTGCAGAATGTGTTTATAAACACAGTATCATACCTACTCACAAATTCTCTTTTGTTTATCTTTGTGTACAGCTGCAGGCTTAGAGTATTTGATCATTAGAGGCAGTTTTTGAACCTTTGGTCCAGCACAGTTCAGTGGATGAGAATTTTAACATCTAGTATTTACTGGAAAAAAAAAATGCAGTAATTCTATGTCTGTATTGCTTCCCAGGAATTTTTGGGGGTTTTTTGTATATTTCATTTTCCACTTATTCTTAACCCATGATGATGAAGTAATGGGCCTTGCAGGCTCAGCATTTAGGGATGATTTATTCACTTTTATGTCATTCTTAGTAACAAGATTCTAAGGTGACAGTAAAGTTCATTAACTGTGTCATATCACAGTGTAGTAGCATGTGCTGCATATTCACTCTAAATGAGTAGAAACCAATATCTGAATGATTAGAAACTACTCTCTCCTGTGCCATGCCCTCTTCCAAGATGACCTGCTTCATCGATTTTGTAAAATCCACAAACTGCAGATGATCAGCAACATTGCCAAAGTTCCTGGTACCACTATGGCTGGGGTTATCCCAACTCCAGTGCTTAACATGATGTGGCAGAGTTGATACACCTAATGGATCTCAGGAATATTTAACATTTTGGACAAACTGGCAGATTTTCCTGTAAGCAGCCAAAATGTGCTCCTACGAGCATCCTTACTCTCATACTTGCAGATGCTGACTCCTTGACAGAAGCCAATGACAAAACAAAACAACTCTGCCCTACTCAGGCAATTTGTTTGCTGTTCCTGCTGCAGATCTGTGGTTTGGAAGCCCAAACTTTCAAAACTTCTTTCCTATTGGAGTGAAAGAAACTTCAGTGATCTATCAGATCTATAGATCTGATTTATCTTATATATCTAAACAGATAAAAGATCTTGTCGGAGAATCCAATTGTAATCATCTGAAAATAGAAATATACCTGCATTTACCTAAACTGTAGAGTCCAAGGAATATCTTGAGGTGTCTTTTCCACATCCTTACAATCATACTTCTCATAGTTTAGGTTTATCCCCCTAATTTCAGGCAGAGTTCAGAATGTCTAGAAATCCTATTTGCCCTTGCTGAAGACGACTTTGGGTGTTTTCCCCTCCCTTAGGCTTATATGACTCTGCCAGGCACTTCCAGAGATGATAAATGTGCCCTTTAGCATGCTCTGCAATAGAAGGCACACCCAAGATATCCCCACCAGGAAACATTAACTGCTGAAGCACAAGGAACAGGACTGGCCATGGCAATGCTACATCCGATATACTACCTGAAAAGTTAGGGAATATGGTTTCAAGCCATGTCTATAAGTCCCTCTATAAGAAGCTCTTCTCTGTTATTTAAATCTGCATTCATATGTTACTTTTCTGTATGTGTATATACCTGTATATATGAAATATGCACATTTTATGCATAAACATGAAAATATTATAAAGCAAAATATTCTGACTGCAAATTCAAAGTAATCTATACTAGGTACATAAATTACAATGAGCTATGGTATGGTACCCTAGTTTAGAAAATATCACACATGCCACTGATTACTTTTCGTTTTACTGTTTAAAAACATACAAAGTTTATATTATAATGAAGTAATGCAAGACAATTTCAAACAATTTCTTAAAGCAATCTTAGAAGATAACAAAAAGTATGTGCCCATTTCCACAAACAAAAAACGAAAAAAAAAAAAGACAAAGGCACCCACAGAGACATTTGGAGCAATTTTGAAAGAAAAATAGTTTTGATTATAGATGACTAAAATGATTAGATTCATTTATTAACTTCACCCTTGAGATAAATGGTGCACTGGAAGATTTTCAAACTTTCAAGTAAAAATATTTTCTGAAGAATAAAGAGAAAATCTTTTTCAGCCCATTTAGTGCTTCAATAGGGCCTTTCAAATAATAAGCAAGAATTAACATATTAAGAAAATGCTGGAATCTCAGGGAAGCTATGCCGGTTCCCAAATTGCACTTTATTTCATAGAACTAATCTCTCTTAATGTCAACTTTTGAAAATAACAAAGAATAGCCTGTATATCTTGGTACCAAGCAGTATGATGAGATGTGACATTTAACTATGACCAGCATTTGTGGTTAATTTAAAAACTAACTTGAACTAATGCAATCCAAATCACTATATAAATTCTTTGGATGCCATCACAGCTTACATGATGTGGTTTCAACAATATGGAAAACTCCTGGAGATAATACAGATCTTCCAAATTTCATGGTCCATCAAGAGTTTACATAATAATGAGGACATAGTACATATTTAGTTGAGACCAACTGTCAACAGAGACACCATGGTAGACTGTTCCTCTAAAACCCACTTCACTTTCTTATCTCAGCTAATAGCATTTTAGAAGTTCAGGGACACACATATGGAAAGAATAGAAAGAAGTTTCTCTTCTTGGAAGGAAACTAAGCACAGATATTTATCACATTTGCTTGGAAAATAGCACTAACTCTTCCACAGGAATCTCTTCTTCTTTTAGGTCTTTTCTTTTTAATATTTTAAATAATTAAGGTGACTCTCTGCTTCTTGATTATATACTTATCAACTTACTAAAAGCTTAGTCCACTTTTAAGAAGCCAATCCTGCAAGAGTACAAGCATGCACTTAAGCAAGGCTGTCACAGGAAAACAAATCTCCATACTTCTTATTTAAAACCAAATGTGCTCTCTTTTTTTTTTTTTTTTCATAAAATCTAGCACTCCTTTGGAAAGTGTAACTATTCAGACATAATATTACCTGAGTAGATGAAAATCCTCCAAGATGATTTCTTTGTTGACTTAACCATTTCATAACAGGGATCCCCTCTGCTAATCTGTTTTGATGAAAGTGTGAGAGCAGAGCATATGCTGCAAGTTCAATATCAATGGACCGTGGCTGCCATGAATCAGAAATTTCAGAAGCAGGTGTTATCCAGAAACGAAGTTCACCTGAAAAAAGAACCATAATACAATCAGACCCACAGCCTGAAACCTTTGGTCTTCCAGGTAAAACCGAAGGGAATCCTCTTAATTTTTGCTTAACTATGGGATCTAGCAAGTTTTTCTAAACTTTATTTTTATGCACATTGCCAGTAAAGCAATTAGGGTTAGTTAAGCCCTTCCTCAGAAGTGGATGAATCCAGATAAAAAGAAAGCTGGGGTCCAAATAGCAACTCCCTTTGATTTCAGTTAACCTTTTGTTGTCATCCTCAAGTACCCGTATAAATCAGCTCTTGTGAAAAAGCCAGTTGATTGCAGGGGTACCTTTCTCTCCAGTACGAGACAGGGAGCTCCAGACAACAAGACTGCATCCTGGACTAATTCTTCATTGATGTATGAATCCTCCCTTCCCAAAAGTGACTTTCCAAAAAGTCCAATTCAGTAAGCACAGAGGGACACTGGAAAAGTTTGGGTTCTAAGCTAGAAAATAAATTGCCTCAGATTTTTCAAGAGGATGGTTATACTCTAACCAACAACTTGAACTTCTTATACTCCATGTGATCTGTTTTATTATTTCCTTCCTAAATCAAGGAGAATACCTTAGTTGTGCTGAACTCAAAAGAGGCTAAACATCACAGTAGAGGTCACTAAAGAAAACTTAACAGAACTTTGTATTAGCTTACATAAAGTACAGTCCTTCATTTTTCTATTCTTACACTGATTTCCATTCAACACACCCACCAATTCCCTGAACTATCAGAACCATTTAGAACAGCTGACCTCATACACATAACAACATGGTAAAACAGAGAGGTAATGTTTTCCAACACCATCACACTACTAACATGAGGAACACTATATAATACAGCCCTAGCTTTTGCTGAGAATTGTCATTTATTTATGGCCACTTTTTGGTAAGGTTTTCTTAGAAGTTTTTAGCCTGTTCAATTTGTCATGCTCAGAACACATCTGAATTCAGAACTAAGATTTTCTTTGTCTCTACTTCTACACATAGGTATGGTGTATGATATATGTTTTCAAAATCGAGCAAAAAACATCTATACAGCAGTATAAGATTGTTGTGCAATACCTTGGTGTTCTGCTTTCTGGTTTAATATATTCAAGGCTTCCTTCGCTTTTGAATTTTTTGCCCATGACAATGCATATGTCACAAGTGCCAAAGTATAATTATCCAAAATGCCTTCTTCTAATTTATCTTCGAGAAAGTTTGCAGCACGTCTGATCACATCAATATGCTGGAAATGAAAATCATACTGAAGAACATACAGTCAATAATATATAAATACATTGTAATATTATATTTTAAAAGAAAACAGAACAGAAATATCACTGTCTTCTAGCAATAACCAAGAAATACTAAAAATTTCTTTCAGAGTCACAGACAGGACATCAAAGGCAAACATTTTGATCTGGCACTGTCTCGTAAGAATGTGAGTAATATGACTTAAATCAATTGGAATGACTTGGCATCTCTAAGGATAGCTTCTTCCCCTAAATTGCTTTCAAACTTCTTGGACCAAAACTATGACAATACTTTTGCTAAAAACAACTGCTTTTAGCTTTTGCAAAAGTACATAAATCTGGACGGCCTCCAAGCACAGCTCTTTGCTGTAGATAGGCCAAAGTATAGGAAGTTTTACCCAAAATAAGTTGAATTTTGGGTCAGAAGTTCCTCTATTTCCTTAAACTATGAAGTGTTTGCCAGGCAGTATGACAAATTATGAAGTATTCCAGTAATTATACTACTCATGAAATCCAATACCTGTTTATCTGGAAACTCTAGGAGGGATGACATGATGTAAGCTGTTAGAGTGACTGGGTTGTTGTTGCCTCCTCGAAGGTCACTCTGTATCACTTTGCCAGGCTCCTGAAATTCTCCATTTAATTTCTGATGCTGGACAAGCCAATTAGCTGTATCCACAAGTACATTTGCATCAATATCTATGAATGGACGAGCTTGAAGGAAACATCTTAATACAAAAGCTGTTAACCTTAGGGGAAAAGGTTAATTGAACACAGAAAATTAACAACATATTATTGTATCCTCTGTTTAACATGATTTAAGAGTGCAGTGATGCCACACACATCTTCCAAGCACAGAGGAAAATACATGCCTTGCTCAGAAAAAATCATAATTTACAAAGTAATATATTTATGAGTATGATCTTACCTAGGATCATTCTCCCTATAATCACATCACCAGAACAACTCTTGCTGCTTTATTCATTTATAATCTCAAATTCCACCTTGACTCCCTTCCTTGATAAACGCATATTCATGTAACCTGTCACTGCACTATTTAAGTACCAAGGTTGATAGTTGATAAATACTTTTTTTCTTTTTTCCAGTCTATCAATACTGAGTCCAAGGCCAATCCCACTGAAGTCAATGAAACATGCTCACTGAAGTAGCGACTGGGTCAGTGACAGCAATTGGAATGTTTCTACTTAAAGCCAGTAATGTATATTGAAATATATAAGTATATTTAAGCTCCTGGGCACTGTTTTAATCCATACAGGGAGTATCAGAGAACAAACTAAAGTATGTTTCAATGACTCATCAGCTCTGGATTACCAAGAGACTGAAGTAATGAATTAAATATCCAATCACAATTCTTTGTACAGTTATCATCAAGTTTGCACCCTTTTCATTGTAGCAAGCAGCCAAATCCTGTATTTTCTTAACTTTTTTTTTTTTTTTTCCTAAGTGAGTTCTAGGTACTCACTGTACTGCTCAGCTATCCTCTCCAGCGAGACATCTCAAAGTATTTCACTCAATGACTCCCATTTCTAAAAAAAATCATTATTCATTCTTTGCAAAATTAAAAAGCCTCGTCCTAATAATGGATTTGACAGCATATTATCTAGCAGAATGACCTTAAAAGTTGGCCTAAAGACCTAATAAAAAACAGTTGGAAGGCTAATAAAGCTGGAAATTTTTACCAGCTTCACAAAGATTTTAGTTGCAAGGAAAAATATCTAAAATGATCAAATTCCAAGGTGAATCTGGCAGAACTACTTACCATGTGCTCCCAGAGGAATCTGCATTTCCAAAGGCACTAAAAGAGCCATCATCCCTCTGGAAAAGAAGCTCTCTTTGGTAGCCTGAAGTGAAAAAGCAGAGACAGGTATTGAACACATTTCTACTACAGGGGTTCCAGTTCAAACTTTTTAATGGCATGAAGCAAAGCACTTTCTGAGAAGAAGAAAGGAACTGAAGTTCAAATTTCAAAAAATATCTTCCAAGTATGTAGGAACAAATCAAACTGTGCAAAAGACTGCCAGTGAGTAGCGGTAACATGAAGGATCTGTCTACAAGAACCCAGATATGACAGCGCAGCACACTGTGACACAGGCCCACACAGCTCAGTGGCTCCAGCAGCACAGCAGGGAGTGCAAACTGGAGTTACAGCCTGCAGTTCAGCAGTTCAGTGCTTTCAAGTGATTAAGTCACAAACATGCAGAAATGTTGCATCTTCCCAACACAGGGAGAGAGAAGCAAAAAATGAAATATTTTCCAATTGAAAAGGCAAGGGTGCAGCAAACCTACCACTGCTGCTGAAAAATATTCCCGTTCAGCAACCTGCCCCCAAAAAAGTGAAGGGCACCCGGTTAAGAGGTGTCTAAAGATTTTTCAGTATCTAGAAGAGCTGCAGTGTTTTACCGAGTGCTGAGTTATCTATAACAAAAGGACCACAAAGGTTTACTAGCTGCTCATGACCACTAACAGCATCCCCACTCAGTAGTTTGCTTCAGTGCAGAATTGATATTCAGCAATGTTAAAAATGAAGGAATACCTAAGGCATGCTTATTACTGTAGTCCCTGATGTCTAAGACCTTCATTCCCCTACGTTTTGCTTGATTTTGCTTGCCACTTGCGCACCCAGAATAATAATGATACCTATTTCCAGTATTTAATAAGACTTACCTTTTTCCCCTTGTTTTTTTTTTCCCTTAGTTTTGCTATTTTGATTATTATAATTAAGAAAGCATATTCATTAGTTTATTACCTGACACAGTCAGCAAGTAGTGAATCAGGCAAAAGGAAAAGACTTAGGAAAGTTTTTTTTTTAAGATATTTACATCACTACAGAAATGTCAGAATACTGTTAAAAATTGGGCCCTGCAATGTCTTCCTCACATTCACTGATACGTGGTTTATCACATGTTTACATACCATCCTCAGTATAGATACTTTACTGTGTGAATCGCAGCCTTACTTACTGAGGAACAAATGACCTCATCATATGAGATGAACTTTTGTCACAGTCTCTCTACAACAGAAAGCTATGAAGGTATAAAAATGTGAATTTAATGCTAGAAGTGCAGCTACTCATATGAACCCTCATTGAAACAGTATCCAGTTTAATTTTTGTCTCTTTAGAACAGTTGGAAATTACAACTTCCACATATACATAGTTGTTTTTTTAATGCATTAGCATAATTAAAGTGGTTATTTACATAATTAAAACCAGGCAATCTTTCCCATACATAGAAATATCTCTTGTCTAAGTTAAAGTGCTTGAAAAGTGAAGCACTGTTAAGTGGGAGGAAAAAAAGTCAAAATTAGGTAAGTGGCATTACTCAACAAAGAAAGTAAAAGTCACTGTCAAAATGTTAGCCACAGTAATGCTTTGTGAGCAGCACAAGTATATGTATATGTACAAATAGGTTTTTTCCTTTTCAAAAATGCCTGAAAGTTGGTCTTCTTTTTCTTCACAGAACCGGCAGTACATAGAATTAAGGATTATCACTGCCACCCCGCTGGTAATGTGGAATCACTGAACTAAGTGATAAATATATGTTGACTTTTACTAATTTTGTGGACAATCTCAAGATGAGTGGAACCAGAGGGAAAACTGAATGATCACTCAGTTATTTCCTACAGTCTGCTTTCTTTTTAATGACGACTCTGTTGTCACACAAAAATCTTGTAACATGAGTGGATCTAACACAGGATAGTTTGCAGAAATGCTGAAGCAATAGATCTGAGGGGTGTGAACCACCATATTCATTCCAATGGACACTCAATCAAAAGTGAAAAATGATACTTCAAATGTCAACGCATACAACTGGAAAGGCAGGGAAAAGAAGGATTCTATTATTAATATGTATCACATCATCCCAGAGGACTGGCTGAAATCAAAAGATGTCTGTAGAGATGACTAGTTGAGCAGGGGTAAAAGAAGAGTACATCAGGAGGAAAGAACTTCAGTAACACGTGAAAGACTCATGGGGCTTGCATTTCAAATAACTTAAGAATACTCCAACCTCATTCCTTGCCTGAGTCTAGACTCCAAAGTTTTCACATCAACTAGTATTTGTTTTATTTCTTAAGAAGCAGTTTCAAAATGCTTAGCATTTTCCAAAATGCAGGAAACTTTTAAAAAGCAACTTTTGTTTTGCTTTGCCTCACATAGAGGTCAGAAATGTTTGTTCAAACAGTTTAATCAAAGAACAGAGAACAATTTCTATGGAATATCATAAGAATTACCTTCTAAAATGCAGCTTTCCTCTAAAAAGTAACCATTTAAAATTAATTTTTTACTGAATGAAATCAGTAACAAAATTGTTTGCACTTTAATTCTGTCAGCCCAGTTGAAAAAGCTATGGGAAAATGGGCTTTTCTTCCAATTCTCAGAACAGCAACAGAACAGTATTTCAAATACCAAATGCAAAGTTTCATATGTCTTTTACCAACATGAGTTCTTAAAAATCTAACATCTTTCTTCTCAGCATACAAACCTTTTCTCATAAATGATACAGCTTTTGATTTAATATCTTCTCTCAGCTGCCTGGTTTTAGTCAGGTATTGCAAAACATAAACATTCGGAGCAAAATTGATCATATTCTGTTCACCGCAGCCATAAGGCATCTTAATCAATGATTCCAAACCATTGATAGAAGGCCCAAGTATATCACCTGAAAGATCAAATTAAAGCTTAGTGTAAATATGTACATGCCTAACACATCAAAGTGCATGTCATCTAAACTGGGAGAAAATACACTGGGAATGCAATACATTGGGAATGCTTGTATTAAACACCACTAATTGTGCATAAAACTGCATTAAGCATGCAAACTTCATCTTAGCAGCTCTTTGCCCACTGACTTGTCTTCCCACATGCTTTCCGTAAGGAGGCATTCAATATAAGCCTAACAGACAGCAAACTTTATTTAAAAAATACACAATAATAGACAATATAGCTTCTTAGCAAATCATAGAAATAGAAGTAGGATAAAATAATCCTTACCAATAACAGTGACCTGCACTCTCTCACTGCCACTTACTACATCAGAAGGAAAATTGAAATCCAACGTTTTTGACAGTGTTTGCAGGTTATTCTCAGTCAAATCCAAAAGAACTGTCTGAGAATAAATCTGTTCCAATCCTTCAGCCTATCAAAATAAACAGAGAATTATTGTAATCTTTTAATTGAAGTGCTGATTATTGTAATAGGATTATGGTAATATTAACAGTTGCTTCTTTTATGGTCAGATTGTGTGCTTGCTCTGCTGAGGGATTTAAAGAACTGTTGGATGTTTTGTGCTGGCTGTTAACATAAAACAACCACAATAGTGGTTTTGATTTCACAATAGGCCCATGATATAAAAAACCAACTTTCCAGCAGAAACACAGACAAAAACAAACAAACAGACAAAACAAACAAACAACTACTTTGCAGAATCCAACTGGGTTCCAACTGGATTGAGCTGTGAAGATGAAAGTCAGTTGCTAAGGCCAGAAAACCCAGGCAGCTATGCATTCACTCTCTTAGGGGGAGAGTGAAATTTTATGAGACTGTCTGTTTCATAAGGGAGAGAAATCAGCACCTCAAGACCACGATCCATGTTTCATCTCTTGTTTCATCGTGCAGGAATGGTCAAACAGGTACTTCATGAAGTTCACAAAGAGAAATGCTTACCCTTGGGGAGGAGAAATCCCATACACCAATGGGGGAATGAGGGAGCAAGCAGCTGGAGAGCAGTTTTGCCCTTCCTGGAGGACAATATTTTGACTGTGAGCCAGCAACGTGTCCTTGTGGCAAAGAAACCCAACAGTAACCTGGGCTGCATTAGGCAGAGCACGGCCACCAGGCCAAGGGAGAAGAACCTTCCCCTCTGATCAACATTAGTGGAGTCACAGTGGGGGTGCTGTTTCTAGTGCTGGGCTCCTCAGTAAGAGAGACATGGACATACAGGAGAGAGACCAGAGAAATGCCACAAAGATGATGAAGGGATTGGACGAAGGGACTGTTTAGCCTGGAGAAGAGAAATCTCAGAGGAGATCCTTTCAGTCTGCATAGAAATCTAACGGGAACAAGCAGAGAAGATGGAGCCAGACTCTTCACCATAGTATGCAGTGAAAGGGCAAGAGGCAATGGGCATGAAGTAAAATAAGGAAATTTCCATTTAAACATAAGAAACAAATTTCTTATGGTGAGACTGCCTGAACACTAGAACAGGTTGCTCAGAGAGGTTGTAGAGTCTCTATCCTTGGAGACATCCAAAACTCAAATGAACATGGTCTTGAGCACCCTATTCTAGCTGATACTGCTTTGAGCAGGGGGACTGGACTGGATGATCTCCAGAGGTTCCTTCCAGCCTCAACTATTCTGTGATTTATGATCTTAAGCATCATTTTTAGGATAAGCTGTGGAAATGTCTATCATTTTCCACTGAAAGGGAGTCTAACATGACTCGGACTTTTAGGTGGCCAAAGTTTCATCCATAAGTTTTTGGTTTATCATAAAGTTTTGGGGCTAAAGTCCCACCCCTAGCAATGGTGGGAAATTAAGGTGGGAATGGTAGGAACACTATAAACGTTCACATAAAATAGTCATTCAACTTAAGTCAGGCATACAGCTAAATTGATTACAGTTATCCATAACACAGTTCTCCAGTCCAGTCAGGACAGATTATTAAGTTAGCTGTAGCACCAGAAATTCATTGATACAACAACAGGTTTCATCTTGCTTTCAGGAGCGTTTGATACGTGTTTGATTCCAGAAAGGATCTATGCTTTCATTCTTGAAAGGAGTTCTACAAAATTTAAAAGGAGGCATTATTTTTACAAGGTCATTTCCACTTGAATCCAACCTTACAGATCAAAACCAACCTTACAGAACAAAAGGTAGATAAGTAAATACCCTTTTGGTTTGACGTTTTGATATGCTTTCTAAGATGTTTATCTCTGTAACAATCCAAGTTGCTGACTATTTACCTTTACTAAAACTTTCTGAATGATAGCATCAGAAGCAGCAGATGATATTGCAGTCACTTTGATGGGAATCTCTCCCAGCAATTTTGGGTTGATTGGGAATTGAACGGTTTTCCCATCTTCACTCGGTACAAGTATAGACTGCTGATGTGCTGTAGAATTTATTTCATTGGATGTTGGATTAATTTCAAAAGCATCATTCACATCCAAGTACACAGTTACCTGTAAAATAAAGTAATATTTGTAAAGCTGGATCTGGCATTCAATCAATCGGTGCAATAATTTAAATTTTAGAAACAAATATTTAACCATTAAATTTAACCATTAAAATGAGCTGCTTATTCAACCAAGATTGATAGAGGAGCGTGCACATGAACTGACTTGGGAATTGCTGGCAAACTTCCTCCTGTAACAGAATTGTCGTGAAAAATACTCATCAGAAAGGCCTAGTAATTCTTACTTCAGCTTCTTCTTTCAAATAGTTAAAGATGTTCACTTCCAAAATGAACTGCTCTCCTCTGGTGACAGCATATGGAATGTTGAGGAAAATGAAGAAAGGTTGAAAAGCTTCCAGCTGCAAAACAAAACCAGTATACAACAGCGAACTCAAACAATCAGATACTAGTAATGAAAATGACCATATAATGTGTTCTCTGATTAAACTGTCTCACCTTCAAACTTAGCTGGGACAGTATGTTTACTTGGACTCTACAATTAATAAAATGTAATCCTGTAGGGCTGAAGCAGACACCAAAAAAATCTATTAGGTTTTAGCATCTTTATGAGAACTCACCATTCACATGAGTGCTGACTGATGCCTGGCAGCTATAACATGAGGGCATTTTCTGACAGAGGCATCTAAATTGTGACATAAAGAGTCCCAACTAAAAAAGTCAACTGGCAGGTTTGAAAGCTGTGATCTGGCCTGGGATCTGAGGTCTCAGGACGGCAACCATCAACTGGTTTGAATGCCTAAGTATTGGATGATTATACATCTGTCTATGTAAATATATCACCATGTCAATAGAGAAATGAATTTAGAATACAAAGTAACTAACTTTGCTTAATTTTGTAATGCACTAACAACCACATGTGCAGTAGTTTGATATTATTTTGCAAAAATAACTTTGTTGTAAGTTCTTTGTATTATTTCTAAAGATGCATCTTTTCTTAATTAAAAGAAAAACTAAGGAAAATCCACCAGCAAGCGGCGGATTGCAGATTTTTATCTGAAAACAGAATCTTTTGGATGAAGCCTTGGTTCAAAGAAGTCAGTGGTAAACTCACATCAATCTGAATGGAATCAAAATTACACTGCTTACAAACATCTGTACAATAAGAATAGTTGAAGCATGATATCTTTCATTAGCGAAATGTCAACTAGAAATGGTTTTAATTTTGTTTTCATTTAAAAATTTTTTCTATGTGATCTGAGTTTTTTGGGGGATCTGAAACTCAGAATTCTTTTTAGCTATCAAATCTTTCCAATTTTTCTTTATAAAAGTCTAGCTCAACTTTGGGTTGAGCTTCAGTTAGTGAAAAATGTCTTTCCCACTAAAGAAAATTTGATTGAGATTTTTGGGTTAGTTCTTAGTCAACATTTTCTCTACCTATTTTCTGCCTTTTTTTGCTTGTTTGTTTGTTTGTTTTGCTTCCCTTTATACTTCTTGCAATACTGAAATTTTATATTCAGGAATACCCTGGTATATTAGAACAAAATACAATGGGTAAAATAATTGATACCCACTATAGTAGAAATCATATAAAATCAAGACACAAAGTAATAAATGACAATAAACATGCAGATGTCACATTTATTGCTCCATTACAATTTTTATGCATTTCTTCTCTATGCGTTTCTGTATGGTACTCATTAGCATGTTTCAGCCATATGGATCTCTGAACACAATCTAAACAAACCAGTGGGTGATGTACTGAACAGTGCATGTGGATGATTATAGTTAAGAAATAATCTCAACATCTGTTCTACTTGCAGCCTACTCAAATTTGTGTATGAGGGGCCAACTATATATTTTCATACAGTTTGAATCAGAAAACTATTCCTCTTTTTGTCCCATCTCTGCCAAACATCATGAAAGAAACAAAAATCAAGACTCTAGTCTCAAAGGAGCTTTACCACAAAAAACAGATCAGGTTCCAAATTTTGTGGTGGAGTCATGATCATGATGTTCAAAGCACATGTTCTGTGTCTGGTGTAGCAGCCAACTATGAAATTTGTATCTAACTCTGGGTTTGGATTCCAGAAGTTGCTCCTCCCCAAGAATCTGAGGGCATGAGAACTTCAACAGGTAAAGCACTCTCTCTAAGCTATGTTTTGATTAGTCCTGGTGCCGAGTTGGTAATCTGTAACTCAATACTGTACAATTTCACCCAATCTAACTCTAGGCACTTCATTGAAGTTATCTTGGTTAGGAATGCAGTTTCTGTAGAATCCTTACATGAAGAATGGAAGGATCAATAACCCTTCACAGGGTTATTCAACATACCTAAAATATGAATTAAACAAGCCTTGAGAAAAAGCTTCCTACTTTAGCTGGGTTGAATAACTCTGTGAAGGTAGCTTTCCCCATGAACAAAGAGACAGTTCAACTGCTACAGTCATTGCATGTTTGGAGGCATACAAACACTGCAGGAGGCAGACACCTGGCAACTAGGGGTACCTTATCCCTCATCTCACCTCCGGATCTCCGTGTCTACTCCGCTACTCAGATTGTTATTCAGAAAGTGAGTATGTTTAGTTTAAGGGTTTTTTTGTGTGTTTTTTTTGTTGTTGCTTTTTTGTTGTCCTCCTTTCTAAGGTGATTTTAGAACAACAACACAGTGGCACAATCTTTCCAGCAGACAACATGTTGCCATCCTGGCCACCTCTTCCCAGCTGGTCTGCGTGCTCTCCCTGTATTCACTATCCAACTCATGTAAAATCTTCTTGGCACAAACAAACGAGGGAAACACACTGTCCTCAGAGAGTCGTTCCCCCTTTCTACCTAAGAAGACCCTGATGTGGCCACATTGTGAAAATACAACCATTTTAACTAACGTAGGCAGTCAAGTATTTGTGTAATGTCTGAGTTAGAAGTCCATGAAGGAGAAGCACATATAGCTGACTTTGAACCCTGGCACAGGCTGCCCAGATAGGCTGTGCAGGCTCCTTCTCTGGAGATCTTCCCAACCCGCCTGGCTGCCACCCTGTGCCACGTGCTACAGGTGTCCCTGCTTCAGTAGGGGGGTTAGACTAGATGATCCCTAGAGGTCCCTTCCAACCTCAACCATTCTGTGATTCTGTGATTTCAGTGCGGTGTTTTCTCTATAGTTTGAATGAAATTGACCCCTCAATCACTTTATTAGTATAAGGAGGCAGCCACTGTTAGAACTAAAATACATCTTCAAGTACCAGATGACAGTGTTATCAGAACTTCAAAGTATAATAGTCTACTTCTATATTACCTCAGCTGGAGCAGCTGTCAACCCAAGCCCACTGTTTTCAGAAATCACAAAAGCACTGGCTATCCAGGATGTGATGGTATCGGGTACAGTGACTTCCAGCATGGTATCCATGTCAGATCTGATGGCAAAAGGACATAAAAGACTTTCAAAAGCATCCATTTATCAGTAATTGAAAAGAAACGTTCAAAATAAATCAAAAAAGTCCAAACTTCTGGCAAGAAGATCTGCTGATTATCCATTTTTCTTTTCCTAATGACTTAAAAATATTTGTGGTGGGATCAAAATGATTTTTAAAAAGTTAAATTAGTTTAAATTAAATAGATCGAAGGTAATTATATTTAACTACTTTGCATTACATTTAATAAGCTGTTACAGATCCTGTAAAATATTCTGAGATTATGACTGTGTCCTTAAATCTTTATCTGTGGATGAACACAGCATTTTACTTCACATCACAGGTCCAGTTTCACCATCCAGTTTGAACTGCTCCTTGAATTCCTGACTTAGGTACAGGCAAGAATAGATTTCACTTTCTGGACTAATCTCAATATTTTAGAGAAAGAAGACTGAGTGTCCCTAGTCTCCCTAAGAGTTTATTCCCTATCTGTGGGGGAAAAAAAAAAAAAAAAAAAAAAAAAAAAAAAAAAAAAAAGTTTCCTATTTTCTCCAGCATTTTTATCTGGAGGCTACTGCAACTGCAAGGTCTTCAGTCAAGTACTGTCTCTTTCTGTGCAGCTCTAAAATGTCCAATTTGGTGGGCCTCCAATCTCGTTTGTGGCCTCTAGGTGGTAGTACAATATAAATAATACTATATTTTAAAGCAGCGTTTTTCAACTTTACAGCATAGTACTACTAAAAGCTACAAAATAATAAAGGCAAGTTAAAGCAGTTTCCATTTGCTGCTAATCTGATACCTAGTATTGGTGTCAATCCAAAGCCAAGTCTCTGGAAAACGTGTCCTGACATAAGGAGTGCTGAAATCATGAGTTCCATCTCTAGTTTCCAACAAATCATCAGCAAAATCATCCTCTATGGGTATCATTCCACCATCTACAAAATAATAATTATTATTCTTTCTACAAAAAAAAAGGTTTAAAAAATACATTAATACAATGCTTGGACCATAATCTAGAGCTTTGCGATACATGTGGTAACAATTCTCTGTGACATTATGAACTAAGAGGTTTCATAAGAACCTAAAGTTTTACTTCTCTCTGGAGGCAATGTATGGGAGTACTTATGAAATTCATACGGTATGAACTACTAACTACCGCTACTAACATCACAATGACAAACCACTGCCCATATATTAAGTGCAACTGAACAGAAACTTTTTCACCCCCAGGCCCTTAACTGGGTGCCGACACTCAGGACAGAAGCAAAAAGGAAATTTTTAAAATACTGTAAGTTTTGCATCTCCTGACTCTTGAAAATGAGAATGATTTGCAAGGCTGAATGCAGCCCATCTGTGCTACCCTAAGAACTGCTAATAGGAAGCCTAACCCATAGACAGCGTTTCTCATACAGTAAATTAGACTTGGCTACATTTATTTTTATTACTTACAAAGAAAATGTTCTTTATCCTCCTCAAGAATTGCATCAGTTGATACCCAAAGGCTGCATTTCTGGATAGAATTTATACAATATAGCTCAATACAGGGCATTTAGGACATCAACAGAGCTTATCTATTTTATTTTTTAGAAAAATAAAGTCTCCATAATAAAGCACTTATAAATCTTAAGGAAGTAGTACAGAGGAATCAACAAAACAGAAATCTAAATCTGAATATCTCCTCAATGTCAGAAAAGTTTTAAAAGAGAATATACTACCAAAACCAAAGCGATTCATATTTATGAAAATACAGACATATTTCTCTGCATTTGGAATATTTACATGATGATTAATTTTTAAATTCAAAACCAATATAAACCATGAAAACAGCACATTGTTTACAGTCCCAAACTTTAAAAGACTTTTCTTCTAGGAAGTGATATCACCAAACAGTAAAAACTCAGCTTGCAATTAAAAGAAAAAGAAAAAAAAATACCTGAAAGACACCAAAAGAACCTCTGACCAGGGGAAAGTACTGTGCTGTGTTGTATAAATGGAGATCATATATTACCTAAAACAAGAGAAAAAAATCATCACTGCAAAGAGTGAACATATACTCACAATTTTCAGAACTTTTACAATTAAAGATGCTAATTTTATAGACTTTACCTTAGGAAGCGGCTATGAGCTCTGAAGTAAGAGAAAGTAGAATTTGTGACAGGATAAATGGGATAAGAATATAATGGTTTCATGACTAATGGAAATGTGACTGAGACTATAAGAGTCTAAAACAGAAGACTATAGTTCACTGATACTCTATGGCGCTTAAGCTAACATGTCATCATTATGTCACTTTAGAAATGATGTTTTTTGTCAAATCTTTTTGCTTGTTGGTGCCTTTGTCATCCTGCACACAAATGGAATACAAAAAGATGAATTATTTTATTCTCAAAAAGATACAGTTCTTTGTATTATTTTATATTATTGATTTTAAAGAGCATAAATCACTAGAGAGTTTTCATACTTTTTTTCTTTTTTGAAAGGAGAAACTGCCAACTGAACAGATAAATGGAAAAACAATAAAGTATTAGTTGGAATTAAAAATACCAGGCCTATTACCTTGAAAGCCTTACAGTCTTTTCCACTCATTTCACTACTTGCAGAAGGAAAAAATATTTGCACAATTAAGGACTACAAATCATCCCTGAAGAATATCACTCATTCAGCTTCTGAATGGTAGTATATTCATAAACATACATCTTTCATACACACAATATTGAAATTTTTTCCCGGTTTCTTACAGAATCCTCTGTTATGTCACTACTTTCTCCTAGAAGCTTTGTACTTTTATCAACAACTGCAATTCCAATTATTGATCTTGGTTCCATTGTACTGATTTTAAGGGAGACTTTCTCAGATGGCTTGACCTTGTCTTTGCTCCAAGAGATTTTAATCTAGAAAAAAAAAGCAGAAAACAGTCAGCTAACAACTCTGAGGAAGCATTTTTAACTTAATTAGCTATAATTAAGACTCTGGAATTGCAAGGAAGCATGACATAGAATCATAGAATCACAGAATGCTTAAGGTTGGAAGGGACCTCTAGAGATCATCTAGTCCAACCCCCCTGCACACGCAGGGTCACCTACAGCAGGTGGCTCAGGACTGCGTCCAAGCGGGTTGGGAAGATC
>VZSV01000085.1:2481078-2531282 GCA_013398735.1 Nothocercus julius | reverse complement strand
GAGAGCGGCTTAGCTATGACATCCGCCAGCTCCCGCAGCTCTCTGGGGTGCCTCCCATCAGGGCCCATGGATCTGTGGGTATCGAGTTTCGTTAGGTGCTCTCTGACCCAGTCCTCCTCAACCCGGGGCAGGTCTTCCTCTCTCCAGGCTTCCTCTCTTGTTCCTGGGGCCTGGGACTCTAAAGGGCTGCCCTTGGTAATCTCTGAGGACTTCTGCCTATGACCTCTAGGAAAACATCATGACACTCCTTTTGCTGTCTTCAATTCCTTATATTGATGTTAAGTTAGCATTAGCATCCATAGCCATCATTTTAACCAACACTTAGCACAGAACCAGCAACCACTCTAGCCACAAGGATACATTACTTTCCATAGCTAAGGGCAATAAAATAAATGCTGTCTCTGTGGATCAGTACAGAAGAGAGTATGCAACATATTCTCTGAAATATTGAGATATCTAGATATAGAAAGGCATTTTTGGGCAAACCTCCATCCCTCAAAGATTCCACTAATGCTTTTTCTCCCTACCATGTCAGACAATTATATAGAATATCGGTTTAAAATTAGCAATGCTACTCTTTTTTTTTCCTTAAAAGAAATGCTACTATAAAATCTTGAGATGTAATGCAACTTCATACTAAAGACACCTACACTTAACCATGTAACTATATATAACTATATATAACTTCAATTCCATGTTAAAGCTACCATCACACACAACAGATTCAAAGGAGAGAATGAAGGCTAGATGGCATTCAGCTCACCATAAAGCAGAAATCTAAACTGTAGTGAAGAAAAAGTTCCTAGAGGTTGTATTGACTGTATTGGCTGCAGGTAGGATTCAGTTACATAAAAACTGGCTCTTATTACAATTTGAGATCTTCAAAAGTATACAAGACACCTACAGCAGAGTCCAGGCAGAGCATCCTTAAAGTCATAATAGACGCCTCTGTTTAGGCCCTTGAATCTCCATAAAGGGAGTTTAGACACGCAGCTCACATGCAGACATCAGGGATGAGACTCAGCCAACTGAAAGCACCTGGAACCATTTGAGATGGTTCTAGGTAAAAGTCACTGGAACGCTGCAGCTCTTTACTTTCCATTTTACCAAATAATTTACAAAAATGAAATGCTAGGCAAAACTACAAATTGCAGAAATTAACTATTAATTTCAATGGCCATTCTTGAAATGGAGGAATGGAAATACCTTGATATTTTGAAAATTTTGAGAATAGTTCTTTCCTTATTTCACATTTTTTAAATATCTAATCTTCACAGCAAATACAGTAAGTGTATTTAATTCCTATAATTTATCCTCTCGATTCTCCATGAAAAATACAGTGGTGTATTTCACCCATAAACTACATTTAATCAAACTATTATTTTCAAGATCAGACCTTATTATTTTGTTATATAATATACTTTAATCTTAATTTTAAATAATGCAATCAGTGAGAAGATTTTTGTTTCCAGAAGGCTGAATCAAACTATTATGCTTTGTGGTTACAAATATCTTTCTGTCTCTACCCATTCCTAAACTAAATTATCTTATTTGTTTCCTATTTAGATTCTTAAGACACTGGCAAATAACCACCAAATGGGACACTGCAGATCTGTAACCCTACTGCCTCTCTACTTCCTTACTTTGTGATAACAATACTTGTATCCTGAGAAGAGATAACTTATGAAAAGAATGGAGAACAGTTAACCATTTTGCACACATGAATAAGAAAAACAGCCTCCTCATTGAGGTCTTGTTCTCAAAGAAATCTGTTAAGCTTCCTTAGAAGAAGAACTTGAACCCATCTTTGGGTGGTCTCACCTGTAAAAAGTCAAAGTTAGTCTTTTATTTGCATAAAGGGCAAAAATCTCATCCTGATAAGTAAATTAGGAAATCAAATAACTGCTGCAACAGCTATTTTCCCATTGTTTTTCTTTTTTTTTGGAATTAAAGTACTCATGGACACAGAAAATATTGGTCACATTCACTGTCCACACAGTCAAAAGAGCTGCCTTTTTTGCTTCTATAGAAAATTAGGATAACTCATGCCTTACGGAAAGTCTCTCCAGAAAGACTCAGCAGAAAATGCCAGTTCTGTTTTGGGCTCTCTGCAGTCATACATCACACCACATGATCACTCTCTGATTAGAATAAGGTTTTCTAAAATGTTACAATTCCATATGTACAGCACTTGTGAACATCCTTCTACTGTTTGCCTAGAGCAGTTTCTGTCTGAGTAATTCACCAAACCATTAAAATCATGAGGGGATGCTATTTATCAATTTATGCAGAGCACCTATGTCTAGTAGAATCTTTTTTTTTCAGATATGAAATAGCCCTGCATTTACACCTGAACCCTGATATTATTAAAAGTCTTTCCAAGGACTTTTACAAATCTCAGATTAGATCCCCAGATTAGATTTTGTGTTTACACTCCTATTATCCAAAGTACTGCTTAGCACGCGAGAAACACTCAGGAACATGATCTCAGACTCAAGTTCAATATAGTTACCTTGTCCAAGGCAGGCTGAATGGAGAGAGTGAGAGCATCATTTACAACTACTCCGAGGTCATCAATGTAGAATACAAGTATGTATGCTAGGGGAGCCCAGGAATTTTCTGCTGTTAAAGTGAATGTTGTGGAAACCTTTGTGCCAAATGCCATAATTTGTTCCTTAGATATCACCTGAAAGGGAGAAATGAATCACAGAATCTATTGGTAACTCAGGATATGACAAGTACTGCAATTCCTTCTATAGACAGATGCAAAAGAAGAGCGACAGAGCTGTAGTTTTTTTGAAAAAATGGTGGATTATGTCTAAGAAACTGGGTATCAAACAAGGGAGGAATGTAATAATTAAATTCTAGAAATAAATATTTTCCATGCTTTAACTCCTATATCACTATGGGCAAATGAAAAACCACAGGTGCATAGTACATACAGGCAATGAGAATACAGAAATATAAGAACAAAATGGCTGGGTAGTATGGGACATCTACAGTAGCATTTGAGTTTGGATCAAGAATACAATTTTGAATCAAATCTCCAAACAATCCACGCTTCATGGAGAGCCCACTAATATGCTCCAGCTAATAACAGGCATTTGGTTTACCAGATCAGATCATAACTAGCCTAAAGCTCCCTCAAAATACCTAAAATGCAGACTTTGGGTGCACAGGATCAACTTTCTCATTCTGAATCTGTTACAACTGGACCATACAACTTATCAAAGAGGAGAGCTATGGAGCGCAGTTCTCTGCCTTTCACTACAGGCACATGATTGTTTCTCTTAACTTTCCAAATTGGCATTTTCACCAACCACCTTGACTATAACCTCTGTCCTTCAGTGGCTAAAAACTACAAGGCCAGCTTATGCATGTATGATCTGCCAGAATTACTTTACCTTAAACAACTCTTATTACCTCCATGTAGATCTCCATATTCTTACTGAGAGAGCAGATTTCTAAAAACTAATTAACTGAGAAAGGAATTGTCTGAATCAAAAAAATAAGACATGAAAAGAGCACTGCTTATTTATGACATCTAGGTTAGTAGAAATGTGCATGGTAATTTGGTAAAAATATGAATTTGCATACACATACACATATACAGACATACAAACACATAAACATATTGGTATATGGGGAAGGGTTGTAACTTTCCATATTTTTGACAAGCATTTTCAAATAAATGTTTTTAATTTAAACTATTTAATTACTTAGCTTGGTAAGGAAAATTGTTTTGCAGATGCTTCAAAATAATCTTCATTTAAGTGCTAAGACAGCTGCAAATCTCTCACCTCAGACAAAGAAGATTAGAATATACACTCATGTCATTTCTATAATAAAAAAGTAGATCCTCAAACTTCACTTTTAAAATCTGCTTCCAGAGTTTTTCCATTTTAGAAAATACGCATGAATGCCCTCATTTTACACTGTTCTATTATTTTGCTTACTCAGATTACTATTAGCTAAAGAATAATTGCAATTATCATGATCATTATAATTTAGACTGCCCACAAGACGTTCATGTGTTAAGGATGGGATGGGGAATTGGCAATAAATCCTTTCAGTCCAGATGCTGTAAGATACAATTCAGCAGAACTCAGTAACAAATATTGATCCCCTAAGCCATTTATTAAAAAAAATAAAATAAAATAAAGTGCTTCCTACTGCATACAAAATGGAATGCAGTGTCACTTAACACTGCAACCCTGCATTCACAGCACAGACTTGTCCTTGTTAGCCCCTAAATCTGCAGAGGGGCTCCACCAACCCTCTGCTTCCATCTGCCTCCCCAGAATATGCTGGCAAACTCCAGCTAGGGCTGCTCCCAGACGCTCCTGCCTCCTGACAACAGCAGGACCACTGTCATAGTTCCACCTTGCTTCCCACATCCATAACCCAATGCCCAAAACAGAGACACACTTCTAGAGGGCATTGCTAGAGGCATATATGTTAGGTAGTCAATGGCCATTCTTCTGAATAAAGACCATCCTAGCAGAAAAGCAGAGTATAGACCAAAGCAGAGTAGAAATGCTGAATTTCTCTATTTTTCAACCATATTCCATTCACTCCAATATTTATGAGGTTGGTAAAAGACATCTCAAAATGTACACACATGTAAAATCAATAACTTACCAGGTAATTAAACTTTTTTACTGGCTTGTTGCTTGCAATAGTCAGCTCAAAAGGTTTCCCAGCCTAGGCAAACAGTATGATTTATATGGATGAGTATGGGGACATGCTGAGTAACTTGAACTGTTCCTATATTGGCAAGTTCCATCTCGCGCTGTTACCTTTACATCCTGGCTCTTTGTTTTAACCTGGAGATAAGTCTGACTGGGTGAGCTGAACACATCATAAACACCTATGTCAGCCTTACTGCTGAGGAACTCTGCCTGTAAGATAAGGTAAAACAAAGCTCTTAAACAGTAAAATCTGAGATATTCACATACATGTTACTGTTCAAAGACAGCATGGTATTGTGACCTTAATGGCAGTACAGAAACACTTTATTGCAGTGAGTAGCTATTTCTTTTCCCCCATCCCCATGGCACCCTCTTGGTGCCATTTTTTAGATGACATTTAGATTGTAAAAGCATTGTGTCATACAGGATCTGTCACCTTGCTTCCAGCTCTGTTTATAACACAATTAGGAAGTAAGGTAAATAATAATAGCTGATTAATCAGCTGCTGAAGCCAGTAGGAACAGCATAGCATTGATCACCGTCACATCCAGTTCAATTTGGGGTATCATTGTTCCAAAGCAACAAATTATAGGCATTACCTGAACTCTCAGATTTTTTGTATTAGCCAGAATTGGAAACTCAATATCAATAATTCCATTTTCTGGAACAGTGTAATTCAGGACATGGACTGTCTTATTACTCTCCTCTGTTGCCTCATTTTCAAGGTAAGAAAGTGAAGAATGCTCAAAAAATAGGTCTGTCTGTTGCGCAGTGATTGTGACAAGATTCTGTCTTTCTTCAGTTGTCAGCTGGCTGCTATCAGAACGTGTCACCTTTAGCTAAAAATAAAAAGAAAATATATATCAAACGGGATAAAACTAGGATGAAAATCCATGATGAATATTACTTCAAATTGATACACCATCAATATCTCAGCTCCCTGTGGACACATCTTTGGAAAACAAAGAGGAAATATATCAAAGCTGAAATCTAACTGAGATGCTAGAAAGAAAAAGGACGAAAACCGAAGACCCAAATAACCAGGCCAATAGAAAGGTATGGTTTGAGTCAATCTACTCTGAATTGCTTACTCAGGCTATCATTTTGATAGTTAGATCTGACTTCCATGGACTTTGGTTGTCCTCAAGAACTGTGACGTCTATTCACCTTTTCAAATCACCAAAAGGTAGCGATGCAATATGAAACCACTGTTAAATGCAGAAATATTGAATGTACGAAGAATACATCTGCAACAGTACTACAGCTGGTATGAGAAAGACAGAGCAGAATGCATAGAAAAGACAATTTCAATTGAGGGTTATGTGATTTAATGAATTTTACTCAATTTTGCAACAATGTTTAGTAACATAACTCTAAAGGAGTAGCTAGAAACTGTAAAGATTTCTCTTGTTGGAGAGCCATGACAAACTATATTCAGAAAAATCTTGCCAAGGCTACAGCATTCCCTGACATTTTATCTTTTTCTAGTGTAGTGCCACTAAGCTTAATAATTCCCCAAATTCGTTGTGAAAAAGAGATTATTTGAAAGCAAATCTGTAAATTATATTTAAAACTCTGAGGCAAAATTTAGTATCTAGGCAAAAGCACGGGAAAAAAGAAGTCCCATTTTTTCAAAACACAAATCATAATGAAATAAGAGAACTTACAGTAGCTATGAAGTTCAGAGAAGGTTTTATTACTCTAGAGTAGTCCACAAATTCAATGAAATAGTCACTTTGCTTTGGAAATATGATGATACTTGAATTCTGGGAGATTCCTGTTGGATAATTGAATGTGTTTAGATAACATGGTTTTACATATGTATTTTTTTAGCAGCAATATTCTTTACTTGCTCTTCAGACAACTCTGGTTTTTGCACTGTTTCCATTTCAGTTGCTCTCCATCATTCCAGCTAAGGATCAGTACAGAGGTGGTCTCCAACCTATGCTAGATAAATCATACTGCAAAATACTCTGCTCCACACAGACTGTGTCAGAATATACTACCTCCACAAAAGAAAGAAAGTCTGCAAAAACAAAGAATCCCAACTCAGACAGCTTCACCTTAATTGGGTCTGTACAGAAAGTCTGTTGAAACCTAGTGTCTGAGACTGGTAGAGATTTGTAGAAATTATTTTTTTCTAATATGTAAGTTGAAATGTTACATGAACCCACAGAGTTTGCAAATTCCCCAGCTCAAAAGAGAGTGAAAAAGACAATGAATGGCAGAGAACTCTTTCATTAATGGGTTTTACCAAGAAATAGTACAAGTTATGATCAGACTCAAGTTTGTAAGATGCATGGTAAGGCTAGTAAAATTCTTTATGGCTGCTCTTTTCATCAAAAGTGATCAGTTATTGGCTATTAGCCCCCACCTGAAATAAACATTTGTTATTTAATAAATCATTTAGCATAGAACTATTCAGCCAAATAAAGAGTTGTTTTAACTCTTTAATATCTAGATAGCTGACATAATAGATGTAGTATTTCCTTCAGCACATGATAGTTTTCCCAGTATTTCTAAGCCTTTCTGCATATTGTAAGAGCCCACTGAGCTCTTAACATGGCCTTCTCTTTGAATTTCTCAAAGAAGACATCTAACAGCAACATACCTGTAAGAGACTCAGTAACCACTGCTATAATTTCTATTGGCTCTGTGTAATCAGAGTCATGATGGTGCCACGACTGATCAGCATTCAAGTTTTGCAATATAATTTTGCTACATGTAACATTCGCAGATCCATTAATCTGCAATGCAGGAAGAAAAAATGTTTATCACACAAAATCAAGGACACGTTTTTATTTACAGCAAGTTATTTCTAGTTAAGTTCTGCCATCTAAATTCTACAGCATCAACACTAGAAAATTGAAAAAGTTTGGCTTTTAGTAATCATTCTCATTAAATCCTGTAGAAGTTTGTCAGTGTTTAGAAAGAGAGTTTTCTGTTGTTTTCAAATAATTATTCAGTTCTATACTGCCAGAGCATTGGTGTCTATGTTGCACAAAAGAAAAAAATCAACAGGTTGCTGGGAGCTAAATGCTCTCTAAATGCTCAAATCTCATACTTTCCATACACTAAGTGCTGCTGAAGGCCGGTAGTATGCCAAAAGGAAACAACAGCAGACACTGCTTAACAGAAATTGAAGAGTTTTTTAAAATGTAGTCTGCAATTTAAAATCAAAATACCTCTTTTTGCAAAAGGATGCCATAAATTTATCACAGTTTTAAGTCTCAAAATCAAAACTGCAAGCTTTTTTAAATGCCTTGCTCTAGCTCATGCCCAGCCCAATAAAATTATTAAATAATTACTGTTTAATTAGTAGGCCAAACACTTTTATCTTTACTAAATTAGTATTCTACATGGACAATTTTATTGGTCCCTTATGACCTCAAAATGTAAGGCTAGGCACATACTGGTATATACTGAGCCAAGGAACATTCCTGGGCACTGGAAAACTATCACCTATATTGCTAGGATTGTTCCTGGAATTTTTTTTTTTCTTTTCTTTTTTTTTTTTTTTTTTTTTTTTTTTTTTTTTTTTTACTTGGACCAACTAACACTCTCCAAAACAACTTCCAGGCACATAGTTCTGTAGATAACAAAGGCCAAGTATCCAAGTATCATTCCGATCAGCCAGTCTGAATGCAGCCACTTTGCTCTGGAAAATAAGAGTTTAATACTATTCATGCAAGTCCCTCCGTATAGTATGCCAGCTGAACTCAGCACTTGAGGACAGTCCCAGGCATATTTAACCTACAAAAGCAGACATAGCCTTAAGCTCTACAACACTACCTATAAAAGCAGACATAACCTTAGGCTCTAAAACACTAAGAGCTGTTAAAAGACTCACCTCCACTGTGTTTGTTACGTTTTTCTTGTTTGTCCAGTAAGAGACAGGAAGACAAGTGATGGTTACAGTTCCCTTCACCGGCTTACCATATGTATACCTGAAATGTGTCAACCACAGTCACACAATCCACCACCTCAAGGTCTTGGGTCCCTTAAGATTTTCTAAGGCAAAAGTTTATATTGAACTGTTTTTCCCTCATCTCAAACATGACTAGAAAACATGCGCACTTCGAAATATGAAGCCTTCAGCAGAGACCAGCCTACTGACACTAAAGACAGCAGCTCCAAAAACATAGAATATATACAAAAGTAGGAAGCCCTTTGCTTAGCATAAATTATATAAATATATAGGCATTGTAGGCAAATTAGCTAGATTAAATTAATATGGAATACAGCATTCTTGTGTCAGAACAAGAGCCGTTTTGGTAGTGTTATTCTGGAATGGCTTTCACCTTCTGAAAAGAGATGCAGAAAAAGAACAGATATTTCAGACGTTATTTTGTCATTTTGTCATTTCACTGTAATTAAGGGCATCAGATCCACAAAAAAGCAAAAAGTGTCAAATAGAAACAAGTTATTGAATAGAACATTAATGTAGAATAATAATCAACACACAGCAGAATTAAATTGGGATGTAAGAAGTGAAAGTGTTACACTTCTCAAATGCTTCTAATACAAAAATGAGAGATCCCAAGACACTTATCTTCCAATTATTTAACAATCATAGCACAAATTAGAGTATTCTTAAGTGGCAAACAAAATTTGCAACCCTAGTAAACCTGAAAACTGCAACATATTCAGTCCTCAGAATGCCATTAGCAAGCTCTATTCAGTCTGTGTGGTAATAAAAATTTTTGCACAAATGTCTACAGGTTGTATGCAGGAGAAACTATTAAATGATCAGATTCAGACCTTTTAGAAGAGACAGAGAAAAGGAAAAAATAAAATGAAATGACTCTAGAACAACAATATTAATAAACTCAGATGTGTTATCACAATTCTGATAACATTATCTCACATCTAGACTGCAACGTTTTTGAGTAGACCTAAATATAATAATTAGCTACATTAAAATAGATTCAAAAACTTTTCTTGAAATTAAGTTGTCATTTGGTAGCATCACCTCAATCTAATAATACACCAGACTTGAGAAAGGAAGAAGTTTTATGACCTCTACAGCCTAAGGGACATATAAACTCTTTGTGTACAGAGATATTATGTTTATAAAAACAGTCACCTGGCCTGAAATCACTCCTTAAAAAAACATGATGGTATATCAGTAAAGCTTTGGCACTGTTCATATTCAGTCTTAGAGAATTCACCACCATCCAGGTCTGGATTTATTGAAGTAGAGAGGTATCTTAAAGTTCAAGAGGGGGTAAGCATCTGACAGAAGACCAAAATGGCTGAGATAATAATAGAAATCATATGTGCATTGACATATTCTAGATTCCAAATGCAAATCAGATTGTGAAGAGAAAAAATAGGAAAATAGTATCATTTTTTAAAACTGTACAAATCTAGATTGTTTATAGTGTAAGGTCAAATTGCCCACTGGAGGGGAGAGGAAACTTACATGAAAACTGGAACATATCATTTGCCTAGCTTCTAAATCAATCATTTCTGCTTTTCACTGACAAACACAGTGTTTAGAAAAGTATGCATTTCTACAGAATTAAATTACCACCCAAAAAGACCTTACTTTTTTTCAATTCATCTTTGATCATTTTTTCAAGTTGAATTTCTGAAGTCAACTGAATTCATTTCTGAATTTCTCAAGATTCCTCAGGAATAGGGTTTTTGTCAGGCAAAAGCCTATACTTCTTTCTGAAACCCTGTTAGGATAGGAAGAATGCAACTGAACTGGAACAAGAAGCATACGCCTAGAACCTTCCAAATTTTTCCAGTTGGTCTAATATAGTGGCCTAACAAAATATAGTTACTCTACCTAAAAAGTCTTACCTGATAGACTGAGAACATTGTTAAAGAGGAACAAGGAAATAAATCACATGATTGCATGGAAACATTTATTATAAGAAAAAAAATCATAAAATTCTATGAATAAGGCAGAAAAAATAATTTGATCATAGTCTAGAAATACCTTTACCTAGGCAAAAATAAAGTAATTAAAAGTCTGAAGTTATACCAATGTTATAACAAGATCCAATAACTAGAAATAACTAATTTAGAATAGAAAGCCCTTTTTGGCATTCTAAGTTAAAATTTTTACTTTGACACTTACTGAGATGCAGTAATTTTCTTAAGAGTGAGGGTGACACTGGTATCAATGATTTACTTACTTTGCAGTGACAACACCAGTTATATCTTCGTCTCTTAAAGAGTAGTATAATGATGTTTTTATCGTGACATCAAATCTTGGTAAAACTAATAAATAAATTAAAATATTAAATTAAGACAAGAAAAAAAATCTACATTTTTGTAAGTAAAATAGGTAGTTCACTGTGATATGAAGACTAACAGTTTCCTAAAGCATACGACGTAAAACGTGCTTTTAGCCCAACCTGGCGCATGCTTAGGACTAAGACTTCTTGTTGAAAGGAAATACCAAGCAACACAAGAGCTGCCTCTATAACAAAGCTTGTATTGAAACATAAAATGTCCATTTCTTCTTTCTCAAGCCAAGCTGGCAAAGGAAGAAGAAAATTTCAGCCTATTCAGCCTTTATAGAATCATCAGTAAGCTTCACAATCAGACATTATACAGACATTTTTGAATTAATACATTGCTCGCATGATCCTGGGAAAACAGGGAAAATAACTGTATCTCATAGGCTTAAAAGTATTTTAAAGGTTGCATGACATTCAGACACAGTACAGAAGTAGGTAACTATCAAAGATAAACAGGGTTGCCGATAAAATAATGATGCTTTTCATTAGGACAAAGAGTCTGTATGAGAGAAGACAGGAAAGTTAAGACTTTCTGGGAGTATCCAAAGGGTTCACATTAGCCAATGAAAGCTAGTCACTCTAGACTCTAAATCAATGGAAATGACAGGTTCTTCAAGCATGTGTTTCAGATCACCTACATTAGGTTCTTGAATGTGATTTTCTAAGGGAGCCTTTCTTTCTCCACTGAGAAACTACAGAAGCAGACCAGGGAGGTCAGTTTTGCTTAGCTAGGACAAATCACAAGGAATAACCCCTGGTTCAATATCATGTTACACTAGAATCACTTAGCTATTTTTATTTAAATGAAAGTGACAAAGGATATTGCACCAGATATTAGCATTTTCATCACACCTAAAATTCTACCAATTTGGTTGCTACTAAATGCAATTAGGCAACACTTACCATATTCCATCACTTTAAATCTTTGATAATGATCTTGACCCTATTGAAAAAAAAAATTAGGAAGGTACTTAAAATTAGATTATTAGATTAACAAATTTATTAGATTAACAAATTTAACATATCTACTAGGCCCAGCTGCATGTGTATTCAAGTTAATGCCCATGATCTGCAAGGCAATCTACAGAAGGCCAATTTCTCTATAAAAAAGCAAATAGTCAAGCCTAAAACTAACTAGCATAAGTGTTCACAAAAAACATGGTGAACTATGCCTGAATTACCAACAATTTCTTTACAAGTTCTTCTAAAATCAGCTCTAGTGTCCCTGTGCAAAAGTGATGTCCCCACCTACAGTGCCTTTTGTAGAAGGCCAGACAAAACATGTATAATCATAAGTCTCATTTACTGAAAAAAGGGCAAGATGTTATTATAATCTACAGTTCACACTACCTTCAGCAGAGATATCCTAAGGTCATTGCTATCTTTCTTATATATTTGTTAATTATAAATAAATGTAAGAATAAGCCACTCTTCAATAAACTAAGTTGGCCATGGTCTCTCTCCCTTTTCTTAATTTTCTACTTTTTCACTTGCTTTCTGATATTCTTCAGGAGAATATCTAATATCATATTCACACATTCTGATGCATTTTTGATATGTGGCACATTAGGTTAACATTAGCATATTGTTGAGAAATCATTTCTGAAGTTTCTTAACTCTCTTACCATTTAAAGTCATCAGTACATAAGTAAAATGACAGTTAACACAAGAGACATACTACCTTCCCACAAAACCTTTGCCTTTTGTTCTCTTACTCTATTGCTCTTCTTTGCTAAAGTGAGAAAAATTCTGACCAAATATGTAAGGCATTTGTTTGAGGACATAAAAGCCTTCACAGCTAAATGATCGTTTATCACTTCATGACAAAAGCTCCATCAGTGGGAGCAATGGCATGAGGTGATTCACGAGTAGTGCCTGGAACTGGAGCTCTGAATTCAAGCAGGTCTACTTGACCTACACCACAATTGTATTTGGAATAATTTGGAACAACAAATGAGTACTCTTTCATAAATATTTGCTAGTCACTAATAGCTCAGATTGCTCCCCACTTAATCATATCTGCCACAGTTTATCACATTCTTTTGTGATAAACATTGTATCAGCTAAAAAAATAAACACTAAGATGGTTGCTAGCATAACACATCTTGCACCCTGGATCTTGCTAATTGTTTATTAATCCCAGTGCTCATAAAAATATAAGTTTGTTGAAGGAAAGTTAAATTACTAAATGTGGATAGAATTACTTCCAGTTAGTCCTATCCAAGGACAAAGAATTTTAGAATGTTAAGTGAAATTTTCAGAATAAAATTTTCACGCCAACATCCATCCAAAAATGTAAACTTACATAAGGATTTGATACAAATTTTAAAGATTTTTCTTTAACATAATAAAAATAGAATTACCCAAGAAAATTGTGTTGCCATGTCCAAAATGTCATGAGTCAGTCTGAAATAGTTTTGTGTCTAGCTTTTGCAGCCAACTTGAACGGAATCCCCAGTCCTCCCATTTGGCGATTTTGAGGAAGAAAAGTAGGCCTGGCCTGGCGCAATGGTTCCAGCAGTCGTGGAAGTTTCTGTGCTCAGGCTGGATGTTCCAATACAAAGACCCCTTCCCTGCTGTGCAGGACATCGGGCCACAGAGGAGACACGGCCAAGAAGAATTTCAAATCTCAGGCTGAAATCTCTCAGAAGGAGAATGCAAGGGCTCATTCCCAACTATTTACTAGCTGCAAGGGGAAAATATGATCTCAAAGGACTGGAAGAATCCTGTAAGGAACCAAAGAAGTCTATAGTTCCCAATGGACAGGAAAGGAGAAGCTAATTTTGAAAGCCTATTTTGCCTCTTTGCTTAAGACCCTCCTAGGGAAGAATGGAAAAATCAAGATGGACAAGAACCTGTCACTGGGAGGTGGCTATTTTAAAAGGTTAATATCACTGGCTGCTATTCAATCGCGTGATGAGGTTATGCTGATGTGGAGTTCAAAAATCTGTTTTTTCCTGTGATTATACCAAAGAACAATGCCACCCTTACAAGCAAACAAATGTTCCTCACTGAACAGAATTTGAAGTGTAGGATAAAAAACAGTGAATATGGTATACCAAAGGGCAGCGTACGCGTGTGTGTGTCACCCTTGCTGCTAGGCTTATGAGCAGAGCGTTACCTCGGGAGGCAGGATGAAGAAGCATCTTGTGTTGTTTTTTTTTTTCTTTCACACTAGTATATAAGTCATAAAAACTATGCAGAAGTTAAGCGAACTGTAAGGAATTGGAAAAAACAGAACAAAGTGAAATGGGAGCTCTTAACTCCAAACACTCTAAAAAGAAAGTTTTTATGACAGAAGCAAAGTCATGGATTTGCAGTACAGGGAAAGAAAGAGACCTCACTAGGTCATCTAGTTCATCTGCCTGCCAAGCCCAGTTTCTCACTAATGCACACTTTTCAGCCAAATCAGTTTGAAATAGGCCAAGTAATAGCACTTCAACCACTTCACATCATTTTATCTATCCAGGGCAGGGCTGTGTGTCTGACAAGTAGTGTCCAAATATTTTGGAGTGTAAGTTGTTAAGCCAGTTTCCAGGAGTGGTGGCTTTTGAGACAAGTGGTTAGTTATAAACACAGTCCAAGAGAGATGACTTTTTTCGACTCAGACAGAAAAACAGCATGTTTATTCCATTTGTTTGCAGTGCTGCTTTATTCTATTTTATCTTACTCTTCCATGTTTTCTTTTGCTTCTTAAACATACTCATCCTTTCAAACTACTGTCACTTTGCCCTAAATCAGCACTACTTAAACCACAAAATGTTTATCACAATCCGTGCATGTTGTCCAGAATAAAACCATCAATTAGAAAAATAGTGCCAAAAAGAGATCCAGATAAATACTCAGAGATGATGAGGAAGATAAAGCCTTTCTGCATTTGTATCTTAGTTGCTATAGACCCTGACAGATAAGAATCACTAACAACCAAGATTTAGACTTTGCTTTCCGCAATAAACTTGTTCCATTTGAAGTTATTTCAATCAGGTAACAAACAAGACAAACTAATTTCCCCCAAAATTTTTACTTCTTGGTAATCAATTTTTTTTTTTTTTTTACTCTTGGTAATCAAAAATCTCTGAAATTAATGTGATGCGGATCAATTTTCTTATTTGTTTTTGTTATTTTGTTTTTATGTGAGCTACCAGTCACATCAGGAAAGACTACAGGTTCTTACCAGCTCTGCCCTGAAAAAGTGAAATGCTGGCACATGCACACACTTTTTTTCTTTCGTGATTATACTGCCATCTCATGGTACATGTTAGAAAGTTGTGTTGACTAAATAAATTTTTATCTAAATAGAAATTTTTAAAAAATAGCAATATCTCACCATCACTTGATTTTTGTGCTTTACTGTCGCATGCATTAAATAACCTCCAAAATAAAATTCTGCAAGTATTCCTACACTTTTGTTCAAAACCATCAGTATGGTCTCCAAAATCTAAGCAGAGTCATACTACTGTCACCAATATTCATACTATTAGTTCCTGGTTAAATATCAGTGCTCATTTTAAAACTACTGAAAACACAGAAAATCATAAATGAAGAAATAAATAAACATACTTTGAAAGGGTGATACTTTTTTTCTAAGTAACCATATAACCTCAAATTCATTATCAAATGTGAAATCTGTAATTGATGAATTACAGACCATTACAGACATACAGACCATTACAGATGCAATGAAATGTATATAAAACATCAAAATTTAAAAAATTAAAAATGTAAAGGATATAATCAATCTGACTTGATTTTGAAAGATGTTTTATAACTGAAGCTTTGAAAAATATATAATATTTATTCAAAAATATTTTAGAAAATCCTCATTCCAGCACAAACTACACTATTTTCTAACATTTCATCATGAATTTCCAAATAACAACTTCCATCAATTAGGTTACAAAATGTCTTATAACAAATAAGAACTTTTGAAGAAAAATGCCTGCTACTAAAGCTCAGCAACTAAAAGCCTTTCAGCAGCAGACTCCATAGCAGGAAATGTAAGTTACCAACTAAAATACAAGATGGAGACTTGGGAATCAGACTGCAATGACTCTATCCTGAGTTTTCTTGGAACAGCTGTGCTAACACCTGGTCCCTCATTAAAAAAAAAAAGCTACTACAGGATGTTTAATAGCAGCAAGCAGTCACAACAAGGTTTCAAATGAGGTTGAGCAGCAGTATTTCCAGGAATTCAAATTCGCACACTAGGGAACACCTGTAACGAGTGGGAGGCAAGTGTTATCAAGTGTTATTTACTGACTTACTAATGACTCTTTAAAGATAAGAGTGAAACCTCAGGTGAAAGGGTTGGACATAAAACACTAAGCTAGAAAGCTCAGGCACTGAAATCAGGATAGTTGTCAGGAGATCAGGCTCTGTTTGCCATCCTAAAGCCCTAAGTAGATACAAAAGCTGTGCTGGGTCTTAGGGACACTGTGGACGCAAGGAGAGCTGAGGTTGGATAGGTTTATCTACAAAAGTACCGAGCCTCACTGAACTGCAGCATAGACACATCCTATACATTCCTTAGCACTAAATAAAAGTTCTTGATGACCTTTGTTAACAGGAAGGAATTGGTGAATATGATACAGGAAAACCTGTAGCTTCCTTGATTGGCAGGTTCAGAATAGCCAAGAACATCCAGGTAACAGATCGGAATATCTACACAGAGCAACCTTTGCAGTTGCTCTTTAGCTTTCAGTGACCACTGCCTAGATCTCCATCAACCAGTGTCGACCTTGGTGTAACCTACATACAGACATCTACGCATGGTAAATCTCAAACTGAATCCTACCTGATATGACTCCTCTGACTGCAGGAGAGAAGCTCACTTCTAATTAGCAGAGCCAAAAAGGATTTTCCATCAGCTAAGTTGGTTTTTTTTCCCCCTTTTTCTGAAAGGTTTATTACATTTTTCATTAATCCAACAGTTTAACATGCTAACAGATAATACAGTGTGTGAGATAACCCAGACTTAGTTTATGGCATCTCTGTGCACATGACAGCCTTACCCAATGCAACGCAGTTTTGCAGTGTGTAAGTACAGGCTACCACATAGAGAAATACTGCAGACCACTGTGTCATTACTTTTTTTAATATAGAATTTGGAAATTAAAACAGAGAGTGTGGGGCTTTGGACTGCTGTTTTATTCCCACAGGATATGCATAGTGAGAAAAGCCATTCTGGAGAGGGCTCAGAGCCTACACAGATTCCTTTTTTTGTTGTTGTTTTTATTATATAGATATGTATACAATACTGTGCCTTCTCTCCTCTATTTCAATTTTTAGTTCATAGAACTTAATGACAAGAGGAACCACGACTGCATTAGCCTGATCTCCTTTTATCACAGGTTTGGTTATTAGTAAATTTGTTATATTGTGCTCTATTCCTATTTTCCCAGCCTCTGCCCACCTGTGACAACAGGGGCCTCCAGAACCAGTGCTTTCTATTTGACAGTTTTTATTGGATTTTATTTCTACGAATTTTCCAGACACTTTTTGATCCCTTCAGATTTTTAGTATTCACAGTACTGTCTGGTTATATGTTATGTAGTTTAATTGTGCTTTTTTAATTATTTTGAAATTGCCCTCTACCTGCTTAACTGGTGCCCTTCTAGGCTATAGATTTGGAGAAAGAGTGAACAAACTGCTTTCCTTATGACCAAAATGACATTTTTGCCCTGTCATCTCTTTTCGCACCTTACTTATATTCACTAAGCTTTCATAGTACATACTGGATAGCTATAATTTAGAATACCACCTCCTACGATCTACTAAGATTTCAATTCACCCTTCACTTGTCTGTTTTCTCACAGTTGTTTCGCCTAGATAAAATCTAACATTTTTTAATTTTGCACTTTTTCGCTTTTTTTTTTCAAGAGGGAATGATGTTCATATAGTCAAAACCTGAAAACAACTGCAGCAGTCTCTTGGGCAGTGTCCACCTGACTTCAGGAGTATTCATGATTTAGCAGGAAATCCACGCAGCATTTCCCAACCATTTTCTCCTCTGTCAAGAAAGCTGCTGAAGAAGCCCACTTCTGTCACCAGCCTCTCTGAGTCACACTTCGCTGCTCCCTGAAATGTGTGGACTGTCCTGTGACTGGGGCTGTCCTGTGACTCTGATCAGTCAGCTGCTCTGGGTTAGCCAAAGAAAACATAGAGATGCTTTCCAGTCTGGGTCATTTCCCTGATGCAGTTGGCATCTTTGCCTCATTACAGCTGCCTCAGCCTGACCAAGAAGTGGTTGAACAGCAGCACAGGGACAGGAGGGAGTTGGTGAGAACAGGGTCAAGGGTAGAAATTAATCATTTTTTTTCCCATAAAAGACAGTACTAATGAAACCACATCCACACGAGGACCTATTTGCAAAATCCAATCCTGATGTTCAGTTGAACATCAGCCCCATCTATTTTGTCTAGATAAATCCATAAAACACCTAAGCGTTATGTGTGCCTCCCAAGTTCGAACCAGCTTCTCTTCTGCTCCAACAACTGCCCATCTTGTTAGGACCTAAATCCGTTCTGCTTGTACTTGCTAAATGCCTCTGAATGGCCACTGCAAGCCAATTCAGAAATGCAGTTCTCAAATTACACTTCCAGCAACACACACAACTACTAAACAACAAGCTACAAACTGTCATTTGAATTACTACAACTCCAACTATTTTTACAGCATATTTCACTGTATATCGTGAAAGTGTTAAACGATTAGGACTGATAAAACTCAGTAGTACCAACATGTAAAGTAAATCACACTAATTTTGTTAAGCAATATTCTGGTATATTATTCATCCCATTATGGATAATTCATTTGTTCTCAGTAATGCTTCAGTCATTGTGAGCCGCTGAAACGCCACTAAAACTACACAAACATTGGCGAATGACAGTGTTTGGTTCTACAGCCCTTGAGACTCTGATTTACTGCATACCAGAGCACAAAGAATTTCTGAATATTCACTTAGCAAAAATGGAGTCTTACTTAAAAAAAAAAAAAAAAAAAAAAACTATTCCTAATATTTTATAAAACCTGTTGTTTATATTAACATTTAAAGCTCTAAGTTTTTAAATAATATTCACATTTTAGAATCAAAGCTCAGACCTCAGGATAAAATACATATGATTTTAAATATTCATTCTTATAATACCATATACTACTGAAAAGCTTGCAAGGCTTGCTTGCTTAGTTTCCTTAGATTTGGGGTGAAGGAAGGATTTTCTAATCTCTTAGCCCATAATACCTCCTGGTTTTGCTCCACCAAATGACATCTGAGCACAATTTTAATTCACAAATGCAGAGAACATACAAACATACATCAGGAGGAAAAAAAAAAAAAAAAGCTCTCTATAAATTGGCAATAATAATACTCACATCCACTTCCACTTCTATGGACCAGTCTCCCAGTGGAGGATTCATTGATAACTGAAATTTTTTTGAAACTACGCCCAAATCACCCTCCTCCAGCAACCACTGCTGAATCAAATTCTTCCGAGGGTCCTACAAGACAGAAATCAGTTAAGTGTGAGAGGAAGAGAGTTAAATGTGAATAGCCTCAGCAGTAAGATTTAGACAGCAATTGAAGTGATCTTTATTTGGCATGTAAAGCTGGAATATATGGTAAATGTATAACTAGATTTCTGTGGCTACTTACTCGGATAAATATATTCAGAGATGCTTTGTAAGGTTTGAGATCAGGATAGACTGTTACAATCCGAAACATCACATCTTGTCCTGGTTTATATGTAGATTTATCAGTCTGGATGAATACAGAGCTGCTCTTTGACACGTATGTCAGGCTGGTACGGTTAGAGAAGACGTGCTGGCCCTCAGCATGGCCTTCCACCAGTAATTCATAATTTCCAGAACCACTGTTCAAAGGCAGCTAAAAAGACAAGAGTGAATTGCTGTTACTGTCTAAAGTATTATTGAAGGTGTTATTATTCAGAAAACATTCACCATAAAGATCTCTAACACATCCCTGGACTTGTCAAATTATGGAAATTCTCAAAAACTGAAAGAAGACTTCACTGTGAGGGCAAGACTTTCAATGTGAACTTGTTGAAAGAAAAATCCTATATTTAGATTGTGTTTTGGTTACTGTATGTTCATGCAGCTAGCTTTGCTGTATCTGCATAAACAGTTCTGCTGCTTTACTGGGCTGACTCCGAAGTGTCATTTCAGCAACTACCAACACAACAATAACTACCCAACAATTCCTTGCAGTAATGTACGTAGTTATGCATTCATATACCATTCTTATACACATACACACTATGCTCCTTCTCTTCTTTCTTAAGGTATTTAGAAATTTACTGGTTTTGATTTGGGGGATTAATTTTTTTCAAACCTTGCCATTTTTTAATAATGAATTTTCTAGGAAAGAAAAGAGCTGAAGATGCAATACATATTCAAGATGAGTCAGACAGCAATGAGACACGTGTAATCTTGCACCTCTTTTTAGTAGCTTTAGCATCCTATCTTTGGGATAGAAATACTAAATTCAGAGGAAAATATCCTCAGGAAGTAGACAGTGCTTTTCAGTAAAAACTGACTGTTTTTTTCTCATTTCAGTGGTTTTACAATTCATAATTACAGCACATACTACAACTCACCTAGTAAGAAAAAATAATTATTTTCCCCAAAATCTAAGGAACAAAAATATAGACATGGCATAGGGTTAACTGAGATGCTTTATTTAGGATGCACATTAGATACTCCCACTAAAGTTTGAACAGGTAGACATTGCTTTCTCTAAGGCAGGATCATGCAAGATCAGAACGATATGAATCTCCCTCTGGCCAGTGATTAAAGGGGATCTAGAGCTCTGAATTCAGATGCAGCAGTTCGTTTCCCAAAGTCAGGTGAGAAGAGCTGGTGTCACAGTTGATCTAAAGGCTTTAAACAGAGATGTTGCCATACACAGGGAAAGTTCACCTGGACAGGCAACGTCACACAGACAGTGCCAACCTCAAAAACGTCCCAGCCCCGAATTCTGGCTTCTGTAATGCCATCAGCTTAGGGACATCTCTTTAAAGACAAAAGGTTTAATAAAATACACAGCTGGCTCCAACAAGTAGTACTGCTAGAAGGCCACATATTTCTGAGTCACGTATTTCTGTTTGTAGTTAGAGCACTCTAAATCCAGAATAAAACTATTCAATATGAAGACAAATAGACCAGACAGAGGCTTACATTTTCCAACATAAGATATGGAGATTAAGCACTCTTTTTACACTGGTAATGAAAATTTCATCTGGTAACTCACAAGGCACAGCACTTCAAAAGTATCCTCCCAAGTTCTGTACTGAAATTCTGTTTTGTTTTAAAATTAATTTTAAGATCATACAATGAGTTAATGGAATTTACTAATCAGGAAAAAAATGACATGCATTTCAAAAGTATTCTCCCAAGCTCTGTATTGAAATTACGGTTTGTTTTAAAATTAATTTTAAGATCATGCAATGAGTTAATGGTATTTCCTAATCAGGGAAAAGTGTCATACAACAACAAATGAGGTAAATACCAAATATGGTCTATAAATACCAAATAATGGTCTATACCAAATATGTTTCCTTCTGTGTGTAGAAAGGAACCAGGAGCAGCTTAATCCTCTTTCTTTTGTGATTTTTTTTTCTGATTTCTTTTTAAAAAACAAAGATCAAGAAGAGGAAAAATGAATAGTCTCTTTTTCAGCCATGAACAAGCATACAATTACACAGAGAAAAAGTCCCTTTAAAATCCAGATTTATACAAGAAACTTCAAGGTGCAAACCACCACACTGAATTTGATTTTGCATCTTCTTCAACTGTAGGTTTTTGTATACACGTTGCCAAGAACATATGATTCACATATTTCAACACTCTCATACTTTGAGGCCAAGTATTCTGGAATACATTAAATTGGAAGAATAGACTTAGGTACTGCATTTTTCAAAAAAATAGCTCAAAAATAATACATTTAAGATGATTATCATTTACCAAACAAGTTGTATTCCCTTAAAAAAGGAGGCAAGATTTCCCCCCAAAAGCCCAAGAATCATTACAAATGGTCAAAATCACGAAAGAAATGGGATGGAAAAAGCTTGTTTTGTATTATTGCAGCAGTAAATACTGTTCTTAAAGCATAATTGTAACGTGCTTGCAAGGATTGTCTTTGATTTCTTCCCTAAAACACTGTAATTGCCATTTACAGATCTCATATTTTTCTATAGCTTTTTTTCCTATCATGAGTAACGGCAAATAACAGGGTTTGCTCCTTTGACCTTTGATTTGTTGATACTTTAATACTTCTCTGAAAAGATCTTTGCTTCCTGCAATTCCGTGACAAAAGTGCCTGGTTTATCCTCTTGATGTAAATGTCAGCAGTAATCAAGTTTGTATTGTCATGGCAGTGACATGCTAAAGGTCAGGACAGCTAAAGTCTTGGTTCACTTTTGTGTGCTAATAGAGACTCAATGATTCTAGAAGGTCAATGCTAAACTATTTATTTCAATCCCATCAACTCCTCCTCTAAAAAGAACATTTCTCCACCCAAAGATGAGAAACAGTAGCTACTGAGAATGGATTGTGAAGATACTTATTCTGAAAATTTACTTATTAGTGAATGATATTATTATCCGCATGTGGGTGCTCCTAACAGAGAAAAAGGCCATCTCACATACTTCTGCTAACCACATCAGTTACTGCCATGAGAGCCACAGACAAGGAAGCTACTGTTTCCTTTGGAAAATATGACAGCCAAAACTGGTAACTCATTACCCACATTACATTACCAACCAATAGCACATTGGGCAGTACCTAAGTCTACCATAGCTACAGTAATGAAAAAAACATTTTCCCATCAAAAGAAGAGTCATTTTTTTAAGTTTCAGACAATAGTGAGAGAGGGAAGAATTCTGCTCATTCCAGCTGCTAAGCACTACGGTACCTGGTTTTCACTAGTTTTCTGGGTTTCCTCTGCAGCCAGAAGAAAGAATTAGGGAGACCCAGAAGGTGATTCATCCTCTCTATCTTCCTTCTGTTGTTTATGGAGGGAGTCTAGACTCATAACTCTTACTAGACACTTGACTTCTATACAGTCGAAGTTATAGGAGATGAATCACTCGAGAACATATATTCCCAACATTTAGAGATTTTGCAAGGGCCCAGAAATGTTTTTGAATCTCCCAGCTTCTGCCAAATATATTCAATCCCTGGAATACTCACAGGTGTATCTTAAGTTGCACCAAATTGTAATGGTTCCTCACAAATTGAAAAGCTGGTTGGAGACCATGAAGTCCAAATAATGTGTGACCACACTTGTGTAATCCCCAGAACACCCCCTTAGCATTCAATAAACTTGAAAAGCAGCCCCAAGAAATTTACCAGGAAAATTGAAAATCCTCAATTGCTTTATTAAGGCAGCTATGAGACAGGTTGGCAAATTATGATCTGAGTTTGGGTTTAGTTTCACAATTTTATTTATTGTTTTTTAGAAGCTTTCTAAAGTATAAAGTCTTTCAGTTTGGTAATCACAGTGGCTAGCTTTATAATTAGCAGTAGTAATGAGATTTAATTTTGCAGAAAGCTAGTGAGACATAATAACGCATTAAGACCCAGCCAAATTATAGTAAGATAATTTCTATTTAACTTTTTAAACAAAAATTTCTGTGATTACCAATTGACAATTTTGACACGTATGTTTCAAGCTAAGAATCTGTATAATGTTGAACTGCTCATTGTGATTAACTATCTACTTACCAAATATTTCCAGATGATTTCATCATATATGCAGATTATTTGAGATCAGAATTTAAACTCACTGAGCTTAACAGACACTAGGTTACAGTTGTTTAAAAAATAAAGAATTTGATAAAACTTTTTTCCCTGACAGGAATACATAAGTCTTTAAATCAGATTTTTTGGGTTAACATCCTGGATTATATAATTTCAAGGTTCATCCTAACACATAATTCAATATTACTTGTTTCTATTGACTGATTAGTATATTAGGCATTTTTACTGAATATGCTTTTCCAAATCCTAAGGAAAGCTGTGTACAAATACAAATAATATTTTTATTTTGATCTAAAATGTGGATTATTTTGCACTATTCTTTCAATTCTAATTAGCTTGCATAGTGCATTTAAAATAGAGATGTACATATCAGCCAGTCAAAAGCAACAGGAAACAAAGTTCTGTTTTTGAGGTTTATCGCAGTTTGTGCCAATGCTACATGTCAACTCCTAAATCCTGTAATTATTTGTAACAAGCTGCAGAGCATATGACCTGAAAATGTCTTGGCTTATTGGTCAGCAAATACATTCCTCTATGAAAGTGAAAATAACCAGCATCACATACAAAATACAGGTCATCAGCAGGTCACCAGCATGAGCTGACAAAAAGTTTTGGACAGTCAGCATCTTCTGAGAAGTAGGAAAGGAGAAAAAAAAAATACTTACTATTGGAAGAGCAAGAGTCCCAAAGGAATCTAAATAAAAGAAAAGAAGAAACACCATACTGTCACAGACCTTATAAAAGTTTATCAGAAGTTTCAACATTAACAGGATAATTTAAAAGCAGCTCTGCTCTTCCATTCCCATGGCGCTTATGACAGCGACCTCACAACTCGTGGTCACCCCGTGTCAAGGTGAGAGGGTCTCCAGCCACCGCACAGCCTGAGGGGTCACTGACTTGGCCATGGGGCTCATTATGGCGTGCAGGGAAGAGGATGCGGGAGTTGTTCCAAAAGCAGAAAGGGACCAAGGAAATTTGGGGAGGCACAAATGTGGGGAAACGCTGGCAGAGGGGAAAAAAAGGGCCTGGTGGTGTGTAAACAGGGGCTGCTCAGCCTCCCTGTCTGACCGTGTCCCGCACCTGATCACCACAGCCTGTCTTCTCATTAAACTCCGTGTCTAGCTGTTTTCCTGAGAAGGGTGCTCTTTGCTGTGAGCATCTCTCTGTGTCTGGAGGTCCAAACACCAGGAACTGGAGTGGGACTACAGGTAACGGCCCAGGTGTTCGGGAGCTGCCACTGGAGAGACCAGAGCGCACACTCGGGTATGTGATCACTAGCAAACATCAAGCCAGACTAGCCGGTGTGTAGGTGAAGTGGCCCGGCAGCAAGTTATGTGCGACTCCAAGTAAGGCACTGGGAGGAGTCAGATACTGGAGGGACCACAGGGTCTAGACCACTTCCTGGAGAAACCATGGGGTCTGGGTGTCAACCAAGAGACCGGTTTGAGTGCGTGAATGTGCATGTGTGTGTCTGTCTTTCCGTACAGGAGACAGCTGAGCCAGGATCCTGTACCAGCTCCTGTATGGTTTGCATGTCTGAGCCCAGTTACTGGAGGGATCCACAGCGTGTGGGTGTGTGTGTGGGTGGGTGTGGGTGTGTGGGTGTGTGGGTGTGGGTGTGGGTGTGTGTGTGTGGGTGGGTGTGGGTGTGTGGGTGTGTGGGTGTGGGTGTGGGTGTGTGGGTGGGTGTGCGTGCACATGCGCAATCATGTGAGGCCACACCTGGCGCGCTGTGCCCAGTGCTGGGCTCCCCAGTGCAAGAGGTACCTGGAGCTACAGAATAGAGTCTGGTGTTGGGCTACAAAGATGATCAAGGGCCTGAAATATCTCTCCTATGAGGAAAGGCTGAGGGAGCTGGGCCTGCTCAGCCTGGAGAAGAGAAGGCTGAGAGGAGATTTAACAGGAAGTTGAGGCCAGATTGTTTTCTGAAACACAGAATTTGAGGAAAAACTTCTTGACTGCAAGGGTGACAGAGCCCTGGCACAGGCTGCCCAGAGAGCTTGTGGAGTCTCCTCCTCTGGAGATCTTCCAAACCCGCCTGGACATGATTCTGTGCAACATGTTCTATGTGACCCTGCTTTAGCAGGGAGAGTTTGGACTAGATGATCTCCAAAAGTCCCTTCCAACCTTAATCATTCTGTGATTTGGCACTGCTCTCCCAGGGACTGAATAGCCTCCACGATACGGCTGCCCCAAAGCCAAAGGATTCCATGGTTCTGCAAAGCTCATTCTGCAATTCCTTTATGTGCAAGAGAAACCCAGGATATTTTCTATTGACCTTTTCTTCAGTTTAGTAGCTGACTACTTTTTGTAGTCATTTTTATCAAGCTAAAAATTTTTTTCAGAAGGCCCAAAAAATGAAAGGGCTTTAAACTTCCTGCTACTAAAGAAAGACAAATGGACAAAAATATTCCTCAGCCCTGTTCATACCCTCAGAAGTAACCTCCTGTCTGTTACTTCCGCTGCTATGGGCAAAACCACAAAATAAATCCAGCAATGTAAGCTATAGATCTACACTGAGCCATTAACTCTATGACAACTTAAAGCTATCTAAATTTTCAAAATCATGCACTGGACTTACTACCCCCAAGCAATTGAATTACCTATTCTCCCGGTATTACATCGTCATGGGAGCAAGTATTAGTGCATATGGGTTAATATAAATTAATAAGTTAATAATATAAATTAATATAAGTTAATATAAAATTATTTTAGCTATTATAGATAATACAGCCATATTTTTTTTCATAATCTGCTGTTTTTCTCCTGGACATCTTGAAGGCATAAGTGCCATAGCTTTATGTAATTTTTAGTTATGTAACATTCCCCAACTAGTACTGTAAACTTTTTATCACTAGTACAGAGACAGGAGGATTCATTTTTCATGTTTTCATCTAAAGAAGTGTTTTGAAATTTCCTTTCAGTTACACCTTTTATATTTTCTAAAAATGATGTTCCCCTAAATGTCATTTAGATGTTTACAAAACAATAAAATTAAAAAAACCTCACCTCAGTTTGGCTACTGTGTTATCTTTTCCTGTCTCTGAAAACACATGGTTTTATTCTGAAAATTCTAATGTAACAAATCTGCTATTGACTTGGAGGGATCTTTTCTTTCCTGGAAGAATGTCAAGACTGGCCTCCTTAACCTGAAAAAAGTAACGTTCTCTTTCTTGATCCTGGACATAAACATGTTCAATGATGAAGCAAATAACTGGCCTTTGAACAAAATGGAAGTACGCATGACCTGAATTGGTATGTCTTGCCTGCCTTTGCAGAGTTAAAGGAAAAGTCCCATGCAGCATGCTCCATCTATTCAAATTATAACCTGAATTAAACCAAATGACTCATATCCTGAAAATGAGGTTATGGGCAGCAGACTTCAGTCCTTCATTCTGGTCTTCAGAAGCTGCGGGAGGATGGGTAGAATCTACTACTAAGCAACACAGTTCTTTCCACGACATGTTGATACTACTGTGAAAGACATTTTTTTCCTCTATATTTGTTCTTTTCACTTGAACAGTAGCTCATGGAGTTGTGGACCGTGAGCACTCCCACAGGACTTTGAGGTTCTACAGCCAGAAGTCTCAGGCAAAACACACACTTAGCCCCAAGCCCTGCTAAGTTTGTATGGCACATGAGAAAACAACAACAAACCCCTCTCTTGACTTACTAACATATTTATTCCCAACATCTACAAAAAAAAAGAGAACTCTGTGCCCCAATAATCCTATTGAAAGTGACATGTTTTTATCTAGAGGAAATCTATTTCTTCCTAGCTGATAAGAAACAGATTTAATGTTAATTAGGAAGAACTTTTTTAAGGGATACAATATATCACTGATAAAGGAGATTGGATGTAGGATAGCTAGCAACAGTAGACACAGGATAAAGTTGCCTCCGGAAATTTTGCTCAGTTGTATAATGAGAGTGCAACTCTTCTCTAGCCCCTGTCTCTCAGCATGACACAGTGTGTGAACAAGGCTGTGGTGCAGCTGAATTTTGTGGCCACAGCTGACAACAGTTTCACCAGAAAAAAACAAACAAAAGTTATCACTGCTGATAATTGTTTATTAACAAAAGATTAGTTTTATTTGCAACGTGTATCTGAGTTTAGATCCACATGATAAGTACTGCTACACTAGCTTTAATCTACCTAGCATAGACAATTATAGCAATGGTTATAGCAGCAGAACAGTAGCCGCTTTGGAAGAATCCCATACATAAGTCTGGTATTCATGCCAAAACCCACACTACTGGGTTTCTATTTCCATCATTTCCCACACTAATGCAAATGCTCTAGCACACTCCCAGGCAAGGGAACTGCAGCCCAGCCTTCTACGCAGCTTGCTGTAACATGCAAAGCAATCTTACACTGCACAGGAGTGGGCGTTTTCCAACTTCCAGATCAAAAGGATGATTTTCCAGCACTTTCCTAAATCCACCTATTTTGATAACTATCATGAAAAAGAAGAGAAAAAAAAAGAAAAGAAAAAAAAACTCAAAGGGCTTTTCAAACTTTAAATAAGCCTTATTATTATGCTGATGTTCCATATACTGTACACCAAATATAAAGTTAGTTAGATGAGATAGTACTATCAGAGTTAGAATCAAATAGCTCAGAAAGGCCTTACTTGCATCCAAGAAATAAAGCTAAAGCATGTGAAGTTATAGGTAGCACCATTTCAGCAACTCTGATGCTAACAAGAATGAGAATCTAGCTACAGCTTGTGACTGGTTCTGTGAGCTATTTTCAGCACAAAATTAATGACATAATCCCTGAGCAAATGGGACTCTGGCAACCAATTGCACATAGGTCATGCAGTGCTAGCATGCTGGGGTACATAGGATGATATTAGAAATAGTGACTTTCTTCCATGTACCTGAGAGACCTAACATCAGGTCTGAGCCAGATGTAGCATGATGCAGGCGGAGACGCGGTCAGGAAGGAGCGACATGTAAATCACAGTCATTTCTCTGCATAACTCAACAAGCATTTACATCTCGTGATGCGATGCTAGTAAGGGAGGTAGAGCCTCCTTATCTCCACCGATAAAGGCAGGAGGCCTGCCTCATTCCTAGTCAGTGAGTATCATAAACCAGACCCTGAGACATTATAAATTTCCATTCACATCAGTACGTAATTATTTCTTTAGGAGTTGAGCAGACTGGGCAGATCCAAAACTCTCAGGTGCTGGGTTTCCTCATCATACAAGCTTTTTCCCCATTCTCACAGACTTCTGAGCTGCAATCCCCTTGTGCTCTGCTCAGTTACATCTGGAGATGGCTAAGGTTCTTCTCAAATGAGTTAAGTAGGCAAAAGATTGTCTTTACAACAGTGTTGAATTGCTGAAATCTCCTACATTTTTTCAGCTATTTGGTGAATTAAAGTTATTTTTAATAGTACAGTAACATCAAATTTATTTATTTATCCTTAGTGCAACAACTAAAAGGTGACGCTGCTCTCCTGGGACCTCTGTTAAATGCTGCAGGACTATTTTACCTCAGTACGATGCACAATACTTGTGCACACGAGACAAGATCAGTCAACGCACTTCTTCATAAAGGACAAAAGTTGCACATAAGACTTGCAAGGGATCACTTCAGTTATTAAACACAATTGTCAACAATTATAGGAAACCAATTCCAGGCTATAGAAGTCAGGTTTGGAAAGGAGCCCAGAAAAAAAGCACCCAACATGCACCAAGATGACAAAACATTTCCTCCTGACTTGTTCCATATCAGTTCTCTGTAAAAGAAAACTAACGGGCACAAGTGCAACACACCACAGAGGGGAAAGAGCAGGTGAGGGCAAAGGTCTCTGTTACTGCAGGAAATTTGCTAAAGAAAACTCCTAGACAGGAGTCATGCCCTAGTTATAAGAGGAGGCAGGAAACAAACAAACGAAGTGGTCTATTCCAGACTGACTTTGAGGTAAGAAACAGAAATCACATGACATTTCAAGAAGGAACATCCCTTGTCATCACTCTGAAAAACACTCAGCAGAATTCCTGAAGCTTGTGCTGTATTTATTGAATAACTACTGCACTGAATTAATACAGTACAAAGGAAACAAATCCACATGCTCCTGCTTCCTTTTCCTCAAATTCTTAGGTATTCATGATATTCCTGCAGAAGGATGAAAGCCAGTACGGTAGTGAGATGTCACCACCAGAGATGGCAGTGGGAAATTAAATGATCTTTTTAAGGTATTTTGCCTCTCTACCATTTTAAGAGAACTAAAAGTCTTATTATTATGAGACAAAATGCAAGGGGGAATTCTACAAAGCCAGAATCATGAACATTTTCTTATACTTATGTAGGGCTGCACAAAGGACAACATGTTATGTTCTTCCCATTTTATTGGCCCTACCAAAACCCAGAAACTTCTGTCACTTATTCTTAAGCTGCAAATACCAGCAGCAGGTGTGGCTGCAACCGTTCCTTCAGAGTGTTTTTTTTTTTTTCCAAAAGGAGATGATTAATCTATGCTTTCAGTGTTTCATTTCAAATAACCTCAACACACAAGTGTTTCCCTGGTATGACTGTACAGAACTTGTAGTCTGAATCTCTGTGCCCTACAGCATGTCAGAAATTTCCAAATACATGTCTCTCTCTCTCTCACTGAAATGGCACAGTCCACTGCAGGGGCCACATTGTAAATGTAAAGTGTAAAAACTCCTTAGGTTCGCTATCTTATAAACCAATTACATCTAAACAAATATAAGCACACCAGTTTTAGCTTCCACTCCCTTAAAAGGATAGAAATATGGCTTTGCAACCTGGCACAGTAAACCAGAACTTGTGCCAATATAAATCAGTACAACAGCCGCTAAGTCAGTAACTAATTTAAACAAACTTAGATCTTAACTCTCTATTGAAGCTTATCGGGCAGAAACAGAGTTTCTCACTTAACCTCTTCTACCTATATCCTCACTTGCTCTTAATCCTGTTACAGAAAGGAAATTTGGAAATAACTGGAACGACTTCAGACTGATTTACTGAAATCATGTCTTCCTTCTTCCAGCTGTGTTCACATATCCATGTTCAAGAAGTTTACAGGAAAGTATTCTCTTTACAGTGGTAAACCTTTTTTTTTTTTTTTTCTACTGAGCAGCCTATTTCAAAAGGCTTAATATGAGGGAAGTAAAAAAAAAAAAATGCTTAAATGCCCTTCCTTTTTTTTTTTTCCTTATCTGAAACATATGCTATTTCTGCATTAGAAAAACAGTAAATTACTGTGACAAAGCCAAATACAACATCTGTAAGGTTTTCACAGACTAAATAAACATAAAGGGTTAAACTACCACAGGACAGAAGAATAACTTTTCTTCATAAAAGAAGGCCTGCAAAAATATTTCATCTATTGAAGTTGTAGTTTTATTTAGATGCCTTATACAATTCTTCTAATTTAGCACCAAACCCATCACCAATTACTTATGTGAATAACCTAAAAGATACAATTTGAGCCACTGCTATTAAGTTATGGATAAATTGGGACCGATAATTACCAGGAGATGCAAAAGAACACAAACAAACAAAATAGGATTGCTAGCAGATCTCAGCCTGTCATCAAAAGCCAAATGAAGCCAAGAAGCCTGCAGTAAAGCAGTAAATATTTGCTCCACAAAGCCTCCTAACCCTCTCCTGTATATCAGAGCATTATGACCCTTTCCTTCCACAACCACTCATTGCTGCCTTATCCCCATTCGCACTGCCTCTTTATCATTTTCAGTCTTTTTTTTTTTTTTTTTTTTTTTTTTTTTTTTTTTTTAATTTTGAAGACTAAAACCACTAATTTATAAAGGGAGAGAGAGCCACTAGCAGTTCTGTTTAGGGAGAAAGGGGTAAAGGGACAGATCCAACAATCCAAAACAGACTAAATTTTATAATCAGAAGGCCCATTCAAGAGGTCTGGCACTGTATCTCTGAAAATGAGAAGAAATGCTACATCTACAGATCCTTTAGTGATTAGTGCCAAGTTTTGCCAAATTTTGCAGTATCTAGAAAATGGAGGCTAAAACTTGCTATGTAGAGTAGATGAATATTTTTCTGTCAACCAGGACAAACACGACAAAAATTCTTCTCTAGTCCGAATAAGCTCTTTTTCTCCCTTGTTGCAATTTTACTCTACTGTCATAATAGTAGTTTGAATCCAACTTTAGAAAGCACAAGAAACATTCACAGCCAGAAAAGAATGGGCACAGATTTACCAGAAGATATGGAGGAAGACCACAATGTCCCACCTCCCTCAAACACACAAACACTGTAGATATTGGGCAACTCTTCACTTGTACTCCTCCCTTCCTCCAAAATCCCATTTCACAGGCAAACACCATTTTTTCTGCTGCTCTGGCCACAACAGTCACTGTTTTTTAGGGGTCGATGAGTGCTTTATTTTTTTTTTATATAGACTTAGGTCATAACTCAGATATTTAACTCCCAGCTCAGTGGTCTAAAGTAAAACAACTAAGTTTACGAACCACATGATTACCATCTTCAGATGAGCGGTCAGAGAGTGGTCAGTTGCAAGAACACGATACTTAAAATCCTCTACAGTGCATGTGAGATACTCTATGCTGCATTAAAAAAAAAAAAAAAAAAGGAACTTCTTATTTCTAGAACAAAATCGTATCTTTGCTCAGAGAACTTCCTACAGCTACGCCCACAGCTACCATCCAAGGCACTTAAAAACAAGTGTGTAAATTTTAAAACCTTAAAAACTTCCCAACTTACTCCTGAGATAACCTTCATGGACTGTTTGTTTGCAGGCACACTGCCCATCAGAGCCTATCATTACTTACCATTCCCAGCTAACATACCATATTCCTATGAAATATAAATGACAACTGTTAGGACAACAAGTTTTAAATATAAGAGAGAAAACTTTCCTGATTTTCAATTCAGTCTATGAAACTATGCAGGCAATTCAGAATCATCTCGGACCTAGGCCTTTACATAATTAAATAGGAGATTCATTTCATTCACTTACTTTTCACTCAGTGACTATATAAATGTGCAAACTCACGGACATCTGTCTGTAGCCCTTGCATTCAAGACCCTGTTCGCCATCATTATTTTATGTACAACATACACAGACAAAACCACTGCAACTACACTTAGCAGCAGCTGCAGTTATTGTTCCCACTTACAATAAAGGGAAATGATACTTGGATCATGCTTGGATCACAATTGTGGATACACTTGTTTATGTCAGAAATTCAATGGTATTAAAACCATGAGGGTGTCTACAGTTGGAGCAAAATCCCCAAACCATTCACCTTATAAACTCATTAACCAGGTACTATTTAAGTTTTCTCTTAGAGGCAGTGAAAGAAGATTTTACAGAATCACAGAGTGCTTAAGGTTGTAAGGGACCTATAGGGATCATCTAGTCCAACCCCCCTGCTCCAGCAGGGACACCCAGAGCACGGGGCACAGGGTGGCAGCCAGGCGGGTCTGGATCTCCAGAGAAGGAGCCTCCACAACCTCTCCAGGCAGCCTGTGCCAGGGCTCTGGCACCCTCACAGGAAAGAAGTTCTTCCTCACATGGAGATGGAACTGCCTGTATTTCAGTTTGTACCCATTTCCCCTTGTCCTACCTATCACTGGCCACCAACGAGAAGAGTTTGGCCCCATCCTCCCTACATTCACCCCTAAGGTACTTGTACATATTGTTCAGATCTCCTCTCAGTCTTCTCTTGGCTAAGCAGGCCCAACTCGCTTAGTCTTTCCTCATACCATAGATGCTCCTGTCCCTTAATCATCTTGGTCACTCTATGCTGGACCCTCTCTAGAAGCTCCACATCCCTCTTATACTGGGGAGCCCAGAACTGGACACAGTATACTCCAGGTGTGGCCTCACCAGGGCTGAGTAGAGGCGCAGGATCCCTTCCCTTGACCTGCTGCCAACTCTCCTCCTGGTGCAGGCCAGGATCCCATTGGCCTTCTTGGCCACGAGGACACACGGCTGCCTCATGGTTAACTTGTTGTCAACCAGGACTCTCAAATTCCTCTCTGCGGAGCTGCTTTCCAGCAGGTCAACCCTAATCTGTACTGGTGCCTGGGGTTATTCCTCCCCAGGTGCAGGGCCTTGCACTTGTCCTGGTGTTTTGTTGTGTTGATTTGTTTCTGAGTATGTCTTGTCCATTTTCTGAAAGACAGTCAAGGCCACATAATTTTCTGAGACCCACAAATTATTTAGATATATAAAAATATTGCCAAACACTTCCTTCATCAATGAATAAAGGCAATGTACCTGGGTCTCACAGCTGGTCATCCAGCAAACTGGAGAAAGATGGGACAAGGAGCCTGTCACCTTAGTCCACATTTTTCTGTGCAAAGACTTCACCAGACTGCAGTGAATCTAGATGAACTGTCATCCTCTCTTGCCATGTGCTATTCAGTCTCTGTGGATGGGATCTCATAGTTGCCTTCACAAATAGCCAAAAACAGCAAAGTGTGGGGACCAGCATTGCCAATGCAGATAGTTAAAAGATTCTCACAGAAGTCTATATAGGTCATACTGTGTATGACTGGAGAATGAATAATTTCCAGTTGCTTCTGCAACCAGAATTTCTGGAACCATCTTGCTCTGATGGTAATTCTATAATTCTCGGCACCAGTTTAGGCTTCTTGTAAAGTTGTTGTAATTAAGTACATTGCCCTACACCCATTCTGAGATTCATTCTCCATTCCAACCCCTATCTTTTTCAGATTATCCTTTGAATACCTGAATATTGACACCAAGTGTATACTGCATTCTTCTGCAGAGACTTGATCTCCGTTCTTCCAATCTTCCCCAAAGGTTGGAGACTCTCAAGGTCAAATCAAAAACCCATTTATCCAACAGTCCTGTTTCCAGCAGCAGTCAAGGAGAAACAGCTGAAGAGTGCCTCCTGAGAGATCTCTGATCTTTTTCTCTACCCTTGCCTAGAATTTCTCACATCCTCATTGAGGAGTGACCAAAATTAGACATAGCATTCCACAGGATGCCTCGAGTTGGGAAGACTACTGGAACGCTTCCTTATATTTTGCAGAAAATATTTACTTTTACACATTCCCGTACAGCACTTGCTTTCTTTCTGAGCATCGTAACATTGAACTTGCAATATTTCACCTTACTAGCACCCCAAGATTGTCCTCTGCAGTACTGCTGCCTCGTTGTTTCTCGTCCAGTAACTGTACACTCTTTTTATTTGTGACAAAATGCAGAACTGTGCATTTTGCCCTATAAAATTACCTGAGGGTCACCCTGAATTATCAATATAATTTCTCTAATCTTGTTTCCCAGCATCCTTGCAACCCCTTCACAAACTTAGTAAAGATACCATTTTTTCATCCATGTCAGCAGTACTGAACAGTACAGTTCCAAGGCCAAAGCCCTTTCAATTTGAGAGTGAACCATTTAGACCTACTTTGTGAATAATATTTTCCAACAAGTTACAAATTTATTTAGTGACAAATTCATGTAGTCCACATTTCCCTGGCTGTTTTATGAAAATATCATGCCATATAGTACCAAAAGCTTTACTAAAAATCAAGATATAAACATAACTTACTTCCTGTCTATAAATCCAGTCATCCCATCATTAAACCCTTTTCATTTGCATTTTCCCAATCTTCCAGTATTGCTCTTCTCACCTATGATCTCAAAATTTCACTAGTAGCTTTAAATTTCTTTTCAGACAATTTCCTAAATATTCTTTAGGCAATTTCATCAGGTCAAGTACCAGATTACTCTTTAAACTGTTCCTCCCATTTTTCTGTTCCTCTTTTCACAGCACATAGTTATGTAACAATCATATTACATTTAGCAAAGATTCAACACTTACTGCCTTTCAGCATAGTTGGTTTTAGGACTGACTGCTAGTCTAGCTGTCACTCATTTTATATTTTTAAAAAATTGCCTCATTATCCTTTACATTCTTACAAATGTTTTGGCCATCCCAATTTAGTTTCTTCATATCCATGTTGTTATTTTCTGCTTAACCTTTGTAATCTGATCTCATTTTCAGTTCCTTTTCTTTTTCCTTGTTGTTTTTTTCTGATTAGTGATAAGATCCCTTCTGTTACATTAGTAATATGTCCACTTACCTTTTAATAGAGATTCTTTAAGTAATTTCTCCTCTTGCTTCCTGTCCTTCTGATTTCTGATAGAGTCTTACTCACAATTCCCTCTGTTGGTAACATTTTTTTTTTTTTTTTCTAAATTTAAAGCCTTTGCATAGATTCCTGTCTCTTCCCTAAGACCTATAAAGCCCTCAGTTCAAAAAGAAATGGGAAGCCCACCACAAAGGTTTGTGTAATATTCATTTATCTCTAAGAATTGCCCTGCTGCCATCAGTTGTGCTGTGACACAGTTACTCCTTCCTATTCACTTTCTAAAGCTTTGCAAAATAGTCTGTAACACCTGCTCTCCAGCTGGATACTGGTGAGCAGTGTGGAGACAAGAACCACCTAATATACAGAGAAATATGTAAATGTTCAAGTTATAGGCTACAAAAGGACTCTTCTCCTTGAGATCTCAAACACCATCCAATCAATAACATATAGCTGGTGTGTAGGTCAGATATGTTACTTCCATTTTTCTGCAATCTACCTAATGGCCTGGCACTGATAAACTAGTATGGACTCATCAAGAGTTGCAGAAGCCTGTATTTCTTCTTTTATCTATTCCAGCAATATGGATGTCTGTAAGGGTGAGAGCACCCTTTTCTCTTACAGTTCTCTCATCTCCAAATCCAGTCTCCATATTAACTAGTATGTGACTATGTGACAAATTGTCCTTTGTAAGAATAGTTATGTATATGTTTGAAGGTGGAGGCTTTACACATGAAGACATAGTACTCCGCTCTCTTGCTGTTTCACCTTCTAGTCATTCACACAGAGGTAGCGGAAAAGGAGCTGCTCTACTGAGCTGTCAGCAAAATCCTTCACTTCAGTTAATGTTTCAGGATAGGTTTTGTGGCCAGCAATTAGTCAGTCATTTTATTCGAAATAAGGAGCAGAGGCAAATTAAGGTTAACAACAGTGATAAGCATATTTGCACTATTCATTCCAATTTACCTGTTATCTAACTACCTACTATTCCTTGTGCTTTTTACTGTTCCACACACTGATATGGGCAGAACCATACTACTAAGTATGCAAAACATGCATTGGTGAAAGCAGATTTTCCAGTGTTTATATGGATGATCACTACATGTCTGAGCTTGACAGACATTCTCTCAAACTCTGTCATGTTTCATAAATCTTAGCTAAATTTTTTACCACATTGCAGCTCAGTTACCTCTGTTAACAAATAAGCTTATTCCACTCTAGAACATACACAGAAGAGCAATGCAAATCAGTTAAAACTTACAGATTGTTCACAGGGAACCCAAACTATGAAAGCCTATTTTAAACTAGATTCTTCGGTTACAGGTGTATGGAAGTTACATTAACTTGCAGTTAGAAGCCCATCCCACTAGAGTCTTTTTCTGTCATTAGTTTACTGTTACAGAATCACAGACTCACAGAATGGCTGAGGTTGGAAGGGACCTCTAGAGATCATCTAGTCCAACCCCCTGCTCCAGCAGGGACACCCAGAGCACGGGGCACAGGGTGGCAGCCAGGCGGGTCTGGATCTCCAGAGAAGGAGCCTGCACAGCCTCTCTGGGCAGCCTGTGCCAGGGCTCTGGCACCCTCACAGGAAAGAAGTTGTTCCTCACATGGAGATTAAACATTCTATGTTTCAACTTGCACCTGTTACCTCTTGTCCTGTCACTGGGCACCACGGAGAAGATTCTGGCCTCCACCCTCCCTACATTCACCCCTAGGGTACTTGTACAAGCAGGGTACAAGTACCTTGTACTGTTGAATCAACAGAAAGCTGTTGAACACTGTTCAATCACCACATGTTACTGATGTTGTCAGGCAAAGTAAAAAGGACAAGTTTCAGGTCCTTTCCCTCCCCCCTTAATGAATCATGTGGTTCACAAAGTAGCTCTAATTTCATTTCTTTCTTATATACTTTGAATTGTTTCTTAAACACCAGATTCTTTAAATCTTTCTCTAAGAATCAAATCATTCACTTGTGCAATCAGGTAAATGATGAAACCTTGTTACAGGTTAAAGCATTTCTGAAATCTAATTTGCTGTTCATCATATATGCTACATGCATTTTCTGTGTTATTTAAGTACCAACATGGAAAACAGATTGGTCAGAATTTTTCTGGATTAAAGTAAAAGGCTCACTTATATACTATATATTAACATGTGTATGGCAATATTAGTCTAGCAAACACTGCAAGACAGCAGTCCTTTTCGATTTTCTTTCCAACAGCTCTGTTGCAATTTATGGAAGCATTATTTGAAAATATTATGCCACATATTCATGTGGCTTTTGGTAACTTTCTTTCTAAAAACTGCATTTGTGGGCAACTTTATTATAAACTCTGCTCTGGCTGAAGAGACAAACATCTATCTACTGCAAAGGTGGCTGAGCTACAACCATTTTGAAATTGTCCTCAGTTCTGATGGGGGTGGCGGAGGGGAAGTTTTTTTGTTTTTCTAGCACACTGTCATCATGGTGATTGTCGGCTCCCTAGAGCAGCAGTATTCCTGTCTTCACTAGATACTCCACATTTTTGATCTGACTTTGGTTCTGATGGAACTGCATGAACTCATGCTTTCCTTATGACACTTAAATTAGCAACTCAGCTTAACAGCTATTCTTTACACATGTATTTCACATACTCTCTCCTTCTGAGGCAAAGGAGGGTCTCTATTACTTCAGTTCATGCTAGTTTTATTTGTTTCCTTCATGTGTTCTTCTTGCTGATTTGTAGCAGATTTTTATTGATCCACCATTGGACTTATATGCATAATGAGAGTCACCCTACACAGTAATCACCTGAAAATCAAGCCATTCATCCATAAAATTTAACTTGTCTTTCTGTTATTTCCATCATTTTTACTTTTTGACCACAGCCAACAGCTCAGATTGTGCGTAAGCCTTAATGATCTTCTTCAGCGTAAGGATTTTTCTGATATTGCATCTTCAAAGAAATTGTGTCAGTTTGATGTGGTGCATGGATACAACTTCAGTTACTGCTTCTGGTTTTCCTTGGGTCTGCTGCAGATAATGTAAACTATTCTGTCCTGGTGACGCACTGACGTTTCTTTGTAGTGATTGCTCACACAGCTTCCCTATAGCAGGAATATCTTGCTTGTAGAAGTTCAGTGGATCTGTCTGCAGTACAATTAATCTCATTAACTTAATTTCTGTCCCAAAACACTGATATTACACTGTCTGTCTTGCTACAGTGCATTTGATTCTGATATGTTAATCCAAGGTGAGAGTATCAGCACTTGTTTAAATGCGCACGCACACACACGTGCACTTTTATCCTCACTTGCTCCAGAGAATAAAGACTAGCAACTTCTAAAAATATGTATTTTTCTTCCCTCTGTCATCTGAAAAGCAAGAGAAGGATGTAGGCCATGCTACACTGCTACCATCTTTTTCTCACTTTTTCCCTAGAATCACTCAGAACTCCAAATTCCATGTATAGCTGTTTTTAAAAGGTGAATGTTTTATCAACCATTATCAACCACCAGAAGGCAAATGTTTCTTGTATAAAGCAAGAGTTACGTTATATAAGGAAAAAAATAGCTGTGCCTCTAATTGAACAAGATTCTTTATGGAGCTAACTTCCAAATTTAAAGACATGCACATGTACCATGCTGCATTGCTGCCAAAGAAACAGAGCACACACTAAACGTAAGCAATTGCAGATGCACTTTGTTCAACAGGCATGCAGTAATTCTCATGTCTAGGTGCACTACTGGTCTGAGCCTGCAAGATTAAGCAGCATTAATAAATAAGGTGTATTTTGCCTGTCATCCACCCTTAGCATCCAATCCCCAACTGTGCGCAATCTCAGTTGTACCATAACAAATTTTTGCACACCATGTCAGGAAACTTGGCTGCCAAAAAAGTTACTTATCAAAATAAAAATGTGATTTTTTTTTTCAATCAGAGCAGTTTCCCAAGGCAGTTAATAACCATGTTTTTGCTGTCACAACGCAAGGAAAAATACAGAGAAAAAATGAGCCAGCTTGGGCAATGCAGCCAATGCCTGTCACACCCTAGGCAAGGCAGGCAGGCAGCTCCAGGTCTCTGGGTATTCAGCATGGCCTATAACTTCAGTTACGCCCTGCCTTCTGTAATACTTGATTTGCACAGACTTGTGGCAATAACAGTTACAAATCTATGTGCTCCCAGGAACATCAACAGCAGTGTACCAGCCACTCTTTGTAGCTTAGTGGGCCCAAAGGAGAGATAAAGCAACACCTCCTGGGCACCACTCTGTGTTACGTTCTGGGGACATGATTCAAAGGGGAGTTTGTGTGCCTCAGGAAGCCTTTGGCTTTTTTCCTTCAAATGCAACAGCAGGCCTAGTAACAGCTGGCCTAGTGAAACCTCCCTAAACTTTGCTTCATTTAAATCTTAAGACTTCATAGCTACAACAATATTGCTATTGCAATATTTTTTATAAAAAATAAGAACATCTTTGTGGTAAACAGTTAAAAGAGTAAAACCTTAGTCTAGTTGTTTTCTGCCTAAATAACTCTTCATAATTGATCCATTCATGTAGCTTTCTAGGACAAATTCCTTCACTCTGCATCCCCAGGTACAGAGCAGTTCCCTTGATCCTGGTCCTTACCACTTTTGCCCACGTATTTTCTCACAGAAAGTGATGACTAACAAATTAGTTTATTTGCCTCTAAAAAGTGGATGGCCACATACTAAATTTTAACATTTTTACAAGAGAAAATACACTGCATATTCAGTATCAAATTCTTTTAATGTTTCACTTATGAAGTAAAAAAGCTTGTAAAATTCATTATTAAAATGTTTATAAGAGGTAAATTGAAGATTTAAGATTAAGATTGAATACACTCAATTTAAGCAATGTGTTATAGCAGTTCCCCTTTTTCACATCCTTCTGATATAGGCCTGTTCCTGATCACCCATGACTCTCTCTGACTTTAGTTGTTCCTAATGCCAAGCATCATTCTATGAGCTCTACAGGCATCCATGTCTACCTATTTTCACATGCTTGAAATTACTAGTTGCTTATTTGCTTTTTAATGTTGAAAAGGGCAACAAGAGACAGGCTGGAGTTCATGCAAAGCTCCCTGGACTTCATAATAAGCAAAATAGAAGGAGGATATAAAAGCCAGAGTAGTTAGAAAAAGAAAATTGCTTTATTTTTGAAGCAATAGTGTTTTTTTTTCAAAACATAGGCAGAAGAGGGATTCGGTTAATACAGCTGAGAAGTCAAGTTATATTCTAAAATAACATGATGCGGGAAAGCAAACTGCCCTGGCTTGAAAATTTCATAAGCAACTGATAACGAAGGCCTTTTGGTATCTATACAATCAGTTGGATGGGTACAAATCCTTTTTTACTCACTAAGAGTGCCACACGTCATCGTCAAGAAACTGAGATATAGACTGTTAAAATCAACAGGAGTGATTTTCCTTACATCTAATGACCAAGAGATCTAGAATCGATAATGGACTATATCACAATTTTGTACTAGGCTCAACTTCTGGCCAAAGAGAATGAAAATGATTCTGCAGACAAGGAGAAGCCATGTGAAGAACCTTCTCCAGTCTGTTTCTGTCACCTTGACAGAGGGTCTACAGCAGTACTGTAGCACGAGCATAGCTTTGATCTGTTTGCTTAAAAGGAGCATTTGTCCTTGTACTGACACCGAAGATGATTGAAAGTGTCTGTGCAATAGCTCATCTTTGAGACAAGTTCAATACTACCAGCACAATGCACGAGAGTTGTTTTCTCCACAAAAGAAAAATGCTCGTTCTCCGCTACTGAATCTTTCACTATGTCTAGCCCAATAGGCTTGCCCTGCACTTTTCTGTAAGTGAAATCAAAATGTGAGATGCAGTATGTCATGAAAATAGGTAATCAAGGACCTTAGATTTGACAACCAGTCTATTTTACTTGCATACAGATTTTTAGTGCTAGCAAATCAGTCCTCCTAACACCTTAGTCTTATGTCACCACAAGCATTGGTATCAGAATTGGACACTGTACAATGAACAGTCTAAATTTGGGTTTAAATGTAAATAGGTACTTAGACATTTTTGTTTAAATTAGCCAGAGCACAACAGGAAATGTATTTCAGCTTTATTCTTTGACACTGACTAGAGGAGAACACATACTTGATCCAATACGAAATTAGGCTAGATGAATAATAACCAAATTGATGTAAAACCTTGGTGTAAAACCAGAGCATGACAGAAAGAAAAAAACTTTTTCAGAAAGGTTGAAATGTCAAGAAGAGTGTATATCAGAAATGAATTTTTGCATTAGGGGGCCTTGACATGGTCAAATGCACTCCCTCAGACTCAAAGCCTCAGTCTCCTGTGCAGATAGTGGAGAAAAGTAAGCTCCTGAAGACTGAAATGAAAGGGTGATCTTTCCAAACAGGGCATTTATATCAACTATAGCTCATTAATAGAAATATCAGTCAACAGCAATGAGGAAGAAATTCAGTTTAGTAAAGTAGATTTTTCTAAGGTCTCATACTGTTGCCAGTAAGACTATCTACTTCAGACAAATAAAATACAAAAGTCTGGGTCTCATTTATATTGTCTCATACATGCCTGGTAGCCAAATGCAGCCTGGAACCTTGATTATTCATGCAAAACATTTTCTTTCACTCAAGGGCAATTTGTAGGTGGGACAGAGACTACATGTCGACACTTCTGCTCACCGCTGGCCTTTATGATAAGGGGCAGCGACCAGGATATCTCAGTTCTCCACCTACACAGATTTGCCACAATGTTCTCTACCAGTCTTCAATGGCCATAGATCAATCAGGCTGCTACATCTATAGTTTGAATCCGCAACATTTCTCAGGAGTCAGTTCCTGATTCTTAAAACTTTCTGCTTTGTCACATGTACGGAACTTGCAAGCAATAGTGTTTCATAGGGAGCTCTGCTTTCTTCTGGCCTCAGGTACTGCCTTTCTTAGGGTATAAGCAGCAGCCAGAACCAAATGCTATAGTAACTTGGTGCTTTCAGCATTTTCTCAGTTGCTTAGACCCTATATCTTAACAACAAGCCTACTGGAAGTGACAGCTTGTTTCTTTCTCAGTGGCCCCACTCTGATGTCCAGAGCACTTTTAGGCTCCTCAGAATTCCCATATCACATCACACTTCACTAACGTTAGATCATTTTCAGAGTTCGCAATGAGTTGTCAACATCCATAGGCAAACCACTCTATCCAGCACAACAGTCCGCCCACACACAGAAAAAGCAGAATCTAATATTATTCTTCCAGACTTGACCCTCATTTGGTAACGCCAAGTTTCTATTCTAACAGGGTTTAGTAGCAATGGTATTTTGGGAGCAAGAAAACTTTCGCAGGAGAAGGCAAACTGAAATCTTTCCAGAAAAATGCAATTGTCTTACCTTTCTCAAAGACCATTTCCCTGCTCAAAAGGGTCTTGTTATCTTTGATCACTTCTCCTCTTACAGTGACTTGAGCTGGACTGTCCGGCAGCAATGCTACCCCAACAATCACATTTGCCCCGGGTCTGATGTTCCAGGGAACCGTCACCAGAAACGTAGGACTGGAAAATCCAAACAGAAGGAAAAGGGGCAGTGCACAAGGAATAACATACAATGCAGACACCAAAGCTTGTTATACTCCCCTCCCTGTGTTTTGAGCCCAGCAACATGTACCTGGCTGCTGCAGAGCTGCTGAGGAGGAGGAAGAGGATGATGAAGATGAGGAGGCAGCCGGGGGCGCCGTGGCCTCGCTCCATGGCGCTCCGTGCGCTGCGCGTTCCGAGCAGCGGCGGGAGCAGCTGGGGCGGTGGCACTGGGAGGGAGGGAAGAAAGGGGGGAGCGGGGGAAGGAGGGAGGCGAAGGCAGCAGATGTGAGTCACGCTCCGGGGCGGCCGAAGCACTGTGGGGCGTTCCCGAGGCCGCGGCGGGCGCGGGCAGAGCGGCCGGAGGAGCCCCCGTGGAGCAGCTCGAGCAGCTTCACGTCTGCTCTTGGAAGGCGCCGGCTGAAGGCCCAGCCTCGCGCGGGGGCGGTTGCGTCTGGGATGCGCTGGCGCGGGGCACAGTGCCCAGGCAAACGGGGACAGCAGCGCTGGCAGGAGCACCAGGAGTGGCGGAGCTGCTTCAGCGTGAGCCAGTTGGTAACATAACTCTGGCTTGTCATGCCCCATATGTGCAAAAGTAGGTTACGTGTGCATCCGCAGCGTCTCGGACTCCAAAAAGGGCGGTAAAGGAGCCTGGGTGAGATTCCTCTCCCCTAGCATACACAGTGGAGCTCTGTAGGCTAGGCACATACAAGAGCGTTTTCACTGACTGGAGCCTTTGCAACCCTGCACAAGCCTTAAAAATTCCACCCGGCCCTTGAAAGTGGCCTCCTCAGAAATGCTGAGCTAGCATACTGTACACTGTGTTACATGGATGCTGAGTTAGTGGATGCTGCTACATTCCCCTGCACTCTGTCGACGTTTCCATTTACAGCTGTCCACTGGATTTCATTACACAGGTAGATGCTGTTATTTTGTTTGACCTAGGTAACTCAAAGCAAAATAAGCAGTACTTTGGTTTGTGCTAAATGGATCAAACTAAATCTATGGGCCGCCTAGACATGACAAGTTTTTGAATACTCACCAGCTTCTGTTACACTGTACAAAACATCTTCAGCTGAGAAAAGCTGCCCCTACAGAAAAAGCAGATTAAACCAGTTACATTACTAAACTGCTAGGAGACCTATGTTCCACTAAGCAAAAGATCTTAGCTGGGATACACATCATTTTCAGGGCTGTTGAAATGACCATTTAGCACTGCCTCAGGCCTAAGCAGGTTTTAAATTCTGGCTCTGATAAACACCTGGGAGATTAATTTGTGCGCGGAACTGGAAGCAGGGAGCTGCACAGCAACTTACTGAGATCCGTTTGTTTTGGATCATGTTTTTGCATATTAGGAATAATTTTGAAAGTGTATAACCTGGCATGAAAGGATTTCATAATTTTCAACTGCTGCAAGCCAGTGAAGGGGGTACTCTGGAGACGCAATCTGGGAGGTAACACAGGTTGTCGTGTTCAGCATGCCAACCAGGAAGGCTCGCTGAAAAACCCCTCTCTGTTCAAGTTCACATTTGGGAGTTAAGCAAGCAGTGCCAGACTATAGTTTTACACCATCCTGTGATATGTCCCCATAACAAAAAATCCACTTTTAACACTTTTACTGCTCCCTAGGAACCTAATTTTGTTAATTTTTCACATTCCCTTAAAAACATAACTAGTAAATAATGAAAAACTCATCTACAACAGTTCTCCAACAGTTAACAACTAAACTTTTGTCTGTATCCATGCTACTTAGTTTAAAACTACCATACATATATATATGTGTGTATATATATGTGTGTGTGTACATATATATATATATATATACACATACATAGGCTATAGATATATAGATAATTGATATCAATAGGGCTAAAATCACACTTTTGAGTTGCAGCCTGGGTGTATTCAAAATAAAAATGTGTTTATATAAATACAGAAAACAGGAATAATTCCTTAATGAGTCTGGAAAAGAGCTTTTGCACTGGTAAATAAGAAGGATCCTGGGACCTATCAAACACTACTAATTGTGTGAAGACTGTATGGAAATTAATACATGTGCAGCAAAGATTGCTTTTCTCTAATATCACATTAAGAAAATACTGTGTGGCAATTGTGAAAAATTAATCACTACAGTAATTAAAACATTGGGGGAAATCTCAACAATTACCTCAGAGACGACTTGAATGGTCAATGCCTTGTCCTGCCTTTAGCATGAGAAAGTGAATCAGGCTGAATTCAGCTGTATTCAGCAGTATTCATTTGGACTCTGGTGCAAACAAGGCATGTTTCCATGAAACGAATCACATTCAGGGACATCTGAAGAGCTAGGCTATGCAGATATTTGAACTAGAAGACCCTAGTAGTAACTCGCAGCCAATATTCTGTCTTTTCAGAAGTTTAGCCAGTAGCCTTATGCATCGCTGAGCTCAAGGCCTGCAACAAAGCTCATTTAGGTGATGAGTAAATCTTTAATTAATCTCAATAAGCTTTGGATAAGGTCCTAGAAGAAACTGCGATTGAGCAACCTATTGAACTAAGGAAGCAAAAATTTGCTTTATTTCTCATAGTGAATGGACAAGAATTTTAAGGAATATTATAAATAGGTAGATGGAAGATCCTTCTTTGCTATTAGGTGGATGGATACCTTGCCTAGATGTAAACCTGAAGAATTTGTGCTTGCTTGAAAGTATTAAAAGGAACATAGGATATAAAGCTCTCACAGAAATGTTCAGTAATAACACTTCAGATGCTGGTTCTGATGATGGAATCCATCAAAACATTTTGTGCTGACAGAGGGAGTGTCACTGAGTGAAACTTGCCCTGAGCTATCAGGGTGGAGTTTCATGAGAAACTGGTCTGTGCTACAGTTAAGACATTTTTCCCTAGCACCCAAAGTCATCTCTCTCAATAAATACAGTTATTTGCAAGTTCACTTCCAGCTTTAACTGTTACTCCAGACATAACCAGCAGGATTCACCTGGCCAAAGAGGGACCTATCAATTGCGTCTATCCTGGGGCTGTAAGAATGATATAGAAATTAATTAATTTCCTAAAAATAGGTCATTAAGGCAGCATCCTGACAGGTGAGATCTGGCCTATAAGGATGGAAAAAAATATATATAGTGGAATAAAAGAAAACAGTACTGAGTATTTTTTTGAAGTCCATGAGCTTTTCAGACCTGAAAGCACTCCTTCACAGGTATTTGCATGGTCCTTGGCTGCAGAAGTGATCAGAAAATATTAATGAAAATAATGGAATCACATTTGCCAAGAAAAGCCGGGACTCATTGTCTTTGTTTTTAGTCACAAAGACAAACTCGTAACAGGTCCACCCGATCAAATGTTAGAGTGAAACGGGCTTTGCTGATCCATATGAATTTGCCCACTCACAACGCGCTCAGCTTCCTTGATGCATGCTCACGGCCATGTTCTTTCTCCTTTTCTCTTTTCTTTCCTTTCCTCTTTGCTTATTTCTTCCTTTCCTTTTTTTCTTCCTTGCTGTCTTTTCCAGGTTTTATTTCCTTACTTTTCCAGTCCTGTTTCTTTTCTGTCTCTTTCCTGGTTTTTATTGCTTCTTTCTTCCCCATTTTCCTTCCTTTTCTTTTTCTTGCTTTTCTCTCTTGTTTTTGTTTTCACTTCTTTCCTTGTTTTTCATTCCCAGATGCTTCTTTTTGCTTTTTGCTCGTTTTTTTTTTTTCTTTCCTTCTGCCTTCCCTATTTCCTTCCTTAATTCTCTCTTTTTCATTTTCTTTTTTTGCTTGCCATTTTTTCTTCCCTCTCTTTTTTTTCCATCCATTTTGATTTCCATTATTGTTTCCTCTTTCTTGCTCTCCTATCTCCTGGTTGCTTTCTTCTTGCTTACTTGCTTTCTTACTTGCTGGCTTGCTTGCTTGTTTGCTTTCCCTTTGGGTTGCTTTCCTTTGCCCTTGTTTCCTTTTTCTTTCCTTTATGCCTCCACTTTTTACCTTCTTCTTCCCTTTCCCCATTTCCTTTTTCTTTCTTTTCTTTTTTCTTCCTTCTGCTTTCCTTTTTCTTATTTTCCACTTCTTTTGCATTTTCTTTGCATTTCTCTTCCCTCTTTTCTTTCCTAGCAGTTTTCTTCCCCTGCTTTTCTTTAGGATGCCTTACTCTCCTCTCAGGTATTTCACTTTCAATTTATCCTTACACTGGACCTTTCCTTTATCCTCACCTCTTGCCTGTTCTAGCTCATAGCGAGCAACGCTGCAAAAAGCTGAGCTCTACCAGGCTTTAACATCAGGGAGGCCTTGTGTGGTGTCAGCATTGTCCTTCTCACCTTCTGGCAAGTGCTGCCAGACTAAAGCACTACCCGGAACCATAGAAGCCTCTGCACACCTGCGGAGCTGCTGTGTCCCCGGAGGGCTTCTCAGCAGAGGGGCTGACAGGAAGGGCCACATCCTCCTGGAATATTGCTGCGTAGTCAGTCAGGACCTCGAGCAGCACTGCCACAGGCACACAGAAACCAGGGAGGTCAGGCAATGAGCTGAAAAGGCATCAGCAACTTTTGCTGCTGCCCACTGACGTTGCTGTCCCCAAAGCTGCAGCTCTTCGGCTGCGGCCGCAGTAAGAGCTCTGCCTGTCCGCTTGCAGGTTGCCCAGTGGAGGGGCACCCGCTGCGCTCCCACGTGCTGCTGCTGCTGCAGTTCACTTTTGTAATGGTCGTGGGATGGGTGGGCCTGGCTCAGCCGTGGCCCAACGCAGGAAGCTACCTGGCAACTTCCACACACCTTGTTGTTCATCTCTGCTTGCATCTGCAGTGGCAACATTCTGTCCATGGCAGTGCAGAGGACAAAGTTCCTGCAGGTCATTTTGTTGGTGGCTGAGCTCTGGCTGAGGTGCTGGAATGTGGCAAGCAAGGTCCTGAGCAGGAGCCGCTTTGCCCGGGGTGTTTGGTACATGAACACAAACACAAGTCAGACTGACTTCAGGAAGCAGTGGTCGCTGCCTCTTGCCGCAAGCAAGAAGTCTCAAGTAAATCCCCACAAATGGTGTGTCCTCCACAGAGAACAAGGCCCCTGCTCTCTGTCCCTGCTTTACACATGTCTCATGGGGAAAGTTCCAACAGTAGCTAAGCAGCTGTTTAAATGCAAGATGTGGAAGGGCAAGATCTTGACTAAAAGGCACGCGTCTCGGCACAGTGCCTGCTTTTCAGGACATGGACAGCGTGAGGAAAAGGCAGCTTGTCAGGAGACATGCTGGCAGGCTTTGGGAAGGCCCAGGAAAGCCTGGGGCTGTGTTGTGCAGTATCAGCACTAGCACGCTGACAGAAACGATGGGTCTTTGCAGGAGCCTGCCTGTTGCCAGAGAAGGTCCTGAGCTCCCCCAGACACTCCCAAAAGCTGGCACTGCCTACAACACTTACTCCTTCAGCTCTTCAATCTGCTGCTCCTTGCTTGCCTTCTCCAGAGCCAGCATCCACCTCTCACACAGTGCCTCAGATCCGAGCATGGAGAGGATGTTATGCAGGAAATCCTGCAAGACCAACATATGGAGATGAGGCCTTGCACATCAGCCCTGAGCCCAGGGGGAGCATTCATGGCACTTGGGCCCCCAGGAGGCAGCTGTCTTTGAGCTCCCTGCTCTCCAAGGAGAGCATGATCACTGCACAAGCAGTGCGCTGCAGGAGTCCCTGCCCCGTTGGTACAGGCTTGGCTAGTGCAGGCACAGCCCTAGTGCCTTTCAGCCTCCATTCCACCCCAGCATTGCAGCCTTCCTCTCTGAGCCTGGGGACAAGGAGGAGGAGGGGGAATGAGCTGCAAGGCAGAAGAGGTCACCTTTAAGAAGGCAGTCAGGAGGTACACTGGCTGGCTCTCCAGCTTCACGTTGCCTCCTGTGTTGAGGGCTTCCTTTAGCTCCCGTCGATCTTTCTCACTGGGAGTGATGCAAAAAATGCCCTCGGCGGTGGGTCGCTCCCTGTAGAGCATTACTGGGAGCTCCTGCCAGGAGAAGCAAACAGGAGGGTTCCTGGGGTGCAGAAAGGCCCGCTGGTGATGGGAGCTGAGCTTCAGGCCATGCCTGTTAAACTATGTCCCTAAGCATCTCATCTGTATGTTTCCTGAACACTGCCAGGGACGGTAACTCCACCACTTCCCTAGGCAGTCTGTTCAAAGGCTTCACCACTCTTTCCATGTTGAAATTTTTCCAAAGATGTAACCTGAACCTCCCCTGGTGCAGCTTGAGGCCATTTCCTCTTGTTGTATCAGTAGTTATTTTGGAGAAGAGACTGACCCCTGCCTCACTACCACCTCCTTTCAGGTAGCTGTAGAGAGCGATAAGGTCTCCCCTGAGCCTCCTCTTCTCCAGACTAAACAACCCCAGCTCCCTCAGCCGCTCCTCTTAAGGTCTGTGCTGCAGCCCCTTCCCCAGCTTTGTTGTCCTTCTTCGGACACGCTCCAGCCCCTCCATGTCCTTGTAGTGAGGGGCCCAAAACTGAACACAGTATTCGAGGTGCAGCCTCAGCAGCACCGAGTACAGGGCACCCATCACTTCCCTGGTCCTGCCGGCTACACTGCTCCTGGTACAAGCCAGGAGGCCGTTGGCCTTCTTGGCCCCTGGGCACTCTGCTGCCTCATGTCCAGCCGCCTGTCGAGCAGCAGCACCCCCAGGTCCTTCTCTGCCGTGCGGCTCCCCAGCCACTCTGCCCCAAGCCTGTAGCGCTGCATGGGGTGGTGGTGACCAAAGTGCAGGACTCGGCTCTTGGCCTTGTTGAACCTCATACAGTTGGTCTCAGCCCATCGATCCAGCCTGTCCAGATCCCTCTGTAGAGCCGTCCTACCCTCGAGCACATCT
>VZSV01000085.1:2468445-2480663 GCA_013398735.1 Nothocercus julius | reverse complement strand
TAGGCAGGTCACCCGGTCACAGAAGGAGATCAGGCTGGTCAGGCAGGACCTGCCTTTCATGAGCCCTTGTTGGCTGGGCCTGATCCCCTGGTTGTCGCACACAGGCTGTGTGATCGCCCTCCACACGATCTGCTCCATAACTTTCAACAATACCGAAGTCAGGCTGACAGGCCTGTAGTTCCCCGGATCCCCATCCAACCCTTTTCGTAGATGGGTGTCACATTGGCCAGTCTCCAGTCATTTGGGACCTCTCTGGTTGACCTGGACCACTGATAGATGATGGAGAGCGGCTTGGCGAGCACTTCCGCCAGCTCCCTCAGAACCCTCGGCTGGATCCCATCTGGCCCTGTAGACTTGTGGGTGTCCAAGCGGAGTAGCAGGTCACTGACTGTTTCCTCCTGAATTGTGGGGACTTTATTCTGCTCACCATAGGTGTCTTCCCGCTCAGGGGACCAAGTACCTTGAGGATAACTGATCTGAGTATTAAAGACTGAGGCAAAGAAGGCATTAAGTACCCCAACCATATTCTCATCCATGGTGACAGTGTTCCCCACTGCATCCAGTAAAGGATGGAGATTCACCTTGTCCCTCCTCTTCTTCTTAATGTATCTGTAGAAACATTGCTTGTTGTCTTTTACAACAGTGGATTGATTTCCAGATGAGCTTTTGCCTAATTCCCTCTCTACATATCCTAGTGACATCCTTGCACTCTTCCTGAGTTGCCTGCCCCTTCTTCCAAAGGTGGAATACCTTCTTTTTTCTGTGAGTCTCAGTGATAGTTCGCTATTCAGCCAGGTTGGTCTTCTTCCCCTCTGCCGGGGGGTCTTTCAGCACACAGAGATGGCCTGCTCCTGTGCCTTTAAGATTTCCTTCTTGAGAAACGTCCAGCCTTTCTGGACCCCTTTGTTCCTCCAGACTGGCTCCCAAGGGTTTCTCCCAAACATTTGGACACCCACAAGTGTAGATACAAAAGTCCTTTTACTGCAATTTGCTCTCCTAAATCTAGTGGCTGAGAAGTGTGTGGCAGAACAAGAGATTGCACCTCACGAGTTCATAAGGGTGTATTTCTCCAGAAGGAACTGTGCTATGGCACAGGGCACAAGAGGGAAGAGGCTTCCAGGAAAGCTGGGTGATATTCAAGGATCACCACAACCAGAATGGTCCATCCCAAAGAGCAGGGAGTTGACCCAAAGGTGGCAGGAGACATTTTGAGTCCTAAATAACAGCAACTTGCTACAGCATGGACTTGATTTAAAACTAACAGTGACAGCCTAAGGCTCCCTGAAAAAGAGTTAACCATAGTACAGGCACTAAAGTTGCTGCTTAAAAAAATAACAATAAAAAAAGTCTTTAAATCATTTTAAGAGATTTTCTTTGCCACCCTTACGCCTTCTGAGGGAAGAAGAAAGGAAAAAAAAAAAAAAAAAAAAAAGTGAGACCATCTTAACTGTAACAGCAAGTTTATTCAGGTGGTAAAAACTGCATACTGCATATATGCTTCTATAATAGTTATTTACTAAATTCAGCTATCCAGAAAATGGGACGTTAGTACAGCAGCTTGTTTTATAAATTAGTGTATCCATATAGGCAGTGACAACTTTCCTTTAAAATTAGACTGACCTGAAAGCAATTTATAGTGTAGGCAGACCTCATTTCCCACATCTTACACAAAAGTTATTCAAGACGGGGAAACAACGCCCTAAACCAACAGACCAGAGACCCATATTTTAACTTAGAGAGAAGACTGAGAAGGAACTTCATGACAGGTATGAGCACTTTCATGGGGAGAAAATAACATGCACTAATCTAGTGGAGAAAAGTGTAAAAAGAACTAAGGGTCAGAAGTTAAAGCCAAACATATTCAAGTTAAAAGTAAGACACATTATTAAGCGAGACTGATTAGCTACTGGAACACACTACCACGGGAAGTGGCAGCTCCATCTTCTTATGTCTTCCCATCAAACATATTTGACTTTTTGAAATTCTAAACAAGGAGTTGGGCTAGAGAATGATACAACTTGCTGAAATTCTCTATTCCATGTGATACAGAAGATCAGACTATGTGATCTACAAGAAATTTAACAAAAAAAAAAAAAAAAAAAAGAAGAAAGAAAGAAAAAGTTAGATTGAGCCAAAGGGCCAAAATAAGACACAAAAAGGAATGTTTCCCAAAAAAGGCAGACTAGGGATCTACTCATGAAGAAATTAAATGGAATGGGTAAGAGAGAAAAAAAAAAAAAAGAACATTAACAATGGTGGAGAAAATATTTCAGTACTGGTTTCCTCCATCTTAGTATCTCCAGAAAAGGTCAACAATAACAGCAATATAGAAAAAAAAAAAAAAAAAGGAAGACAAAATCAGAAATAGAACCAAACAACAAATGTTCTGGCTGGAAATCAGTGAACAGCTAAAATTGCAATTGTATTTAAGGTTGGTTTGTTTGCTTGTTTGCTTGTTTATAATACACAGAAACCTCCTTTTGAGAAGAAAAAAAAAATCACTTTCCAACCAACTCTGTTATGGCATCAAGAAGCAACAGTTATTTGGAGTAAAGATGACATCCGTCTTGACAGGCACATACCATGACAGTCAACCTCCTACTGCAAGGTGTCTGTAGTGGCTAAAAAGGGTTTTATGGGCAGAATTTGATTAAAAATTTATTTAAGAATAAAGCAAACTCACTCAAACTATTTACAAAAATTGCCATTTATGTTTATTTTTAGACAGAGGTAAATATATCAGTTGTCTCTTCCTGAGGACAAGCTCTAACCACATACTGCCAATAGGAAAAGAAGGAGAGTTAGGAGTCTGATCTTGATGATTAAGGACCTGGGTAGAGGTCTTGTGTTTCAAATCACCGAGTAAGCCAGTGTCTAAATAAACTTAGCCTGTCTAAATAAACTTAGCCTGTCAGCAATGCCACTACAGGAGATTCATTCACAGCATTCAAAAAGCAGCTTTTTGTTCCATTGCCAACTACCCAAGGCAGCAGTCATGTTTATTCACATGAAGAGGGTGCGGACCCAACAGCTACATCTTTCCAAAACTTACTGTAGCAAGAGAATGTTTGGAAACTGTTGCAATACATCCAAAAAGTATTCTGCCTTGCACTACTGGGAGGCTTCCCAGTCAGGCTTCTAGGCTAAAGATTCACCCAGGGATTTTTCTGACCACTAACTACAGTTCTGAGAGCTTCTTCTTTTCTCCTGTTTTTTGTTTTTGTTTTTGTTTTTGTTTGTTTTTTGTTTTTTGTTTTTTTGTTTTTTGTTTTTTTTTTTCTTAACAATAGGTTACTTTTGATATTAAAAAAAAAAAAAAAAACCTTGAAAATATCTAATGTGCATGATCTTTTTCCTCCTGAAAAGGGTTACAGGATCACAGGAAAATTCAGGTTGGAAGAGACCTCAGGAGATACCTAGTCCAACAAACTGTGCAAAGCAGGGTGAGCCATGAGGTCAAGCAAGCCAACTTACTCAGGGCTTTATCCAAGCTTTATATGATTAAATGACACAGAGCTCAGGAGTTTGCAACTATGTTCCTTACTATTTCTGAAATGGAGTTGCTATAATTTTCTAACTGCTCTTATTTACTTGTGCTTTGATGCAATGCTTATATATCTTCATCTTAATTAAAATAATGTAAATCATGACCAGGCTGCTATTTGAACAACTGTGATAGCTATTACTGCCTTTTTCCCCCCACTTCTCTAGTGGTCAGACGTTTTCACTACTGCATAATCAGTTTTTCTATTATGCAGCAGTGCAAGATACAATCAAAATGAGAATTAGTGATAAGGAAGTACAAAGTCATATGTACATGTCACAGTGATACCACTGTTTTGGTTCAGGATATTACAAGTCCAGAAGCTGATAATAGAAATCCTTCCTTTAATGGACTCTTGAAGAAAATAATCCATTCAAAAAGATTTTGTACTTGGCACGTGTACCTGCAGCTAGGAATTTAGATGTTTAAGAACGTAAAATAACAAAATACAGACTTCCCCTTTCCAGATTATCAAAGAAAATTAAACTGCCATTGTCCATTGCTACATGCTGACTAAAACTAATTATTTAACAGCATAAACCAAAATGAAAGAAAGGAGGGAAAAACAGCAGATGTTAAATAGCTGAAACCTTTGCTCAGGTATCCAGAGACACTAAAGTTCACCTATTACATTCTCAGGAAAACAAAAAAAATACAGTAGCAGTGCTGTATATCATAGACAAAAAAAAATGCTACCATCCATATTCTTTATTACTTTTCTTGCAGTCAAATACGTCTTGTAAATCTTCATGAGAAGGCTCAGCAAAGACAGTCTTTGTTTATGACACAGGCCTAATAAAGAGCAAAATTACCAAAAGAAATATAAAGTACTTCTAGTTACGATCCCAAAATACTAACCTTCACACAGAGGAAACAATACTGTGTAACTGAAATGCCATTGATTTATCGAGTCTTTTAACTTAATGAAAAAAAAAGTTACAGGCTTGCTTGTGTTCTTACACTTCTCTTGTACTAGCTTCTACAGCTTCACCAGAGCTTTTCAAGAGCAGCGCTGTTAGAAGTTAGATCACAGTCACACCCACCAATGTACACATATCACACAGGTGGTATCCTAGCTTCTTTTGAGACTTTATGAAGCAAAAATAACATGAAAATATAATATTTATCTATATGACAGTAAACATTGGAGACAAAACAATGGGAAAATTCACAGTGGTACACAATAAATAAACAAATATTACTGACCTGCAAACATTTCCAGCACTGAAATAGCATAATATCACTTTAGGTGACTACTAGCTAGCCAGATCCCTGGATCAGATGGTGGTTTGTCTGGGTGATGTGAGGAACTATCCCCAACAAACAGCCTTGCTTTTAAGAAAGTGAACCAGAACCCTGGCTAGCGTTGCACACTAGAAAGAACTCTGAGGGGTTATGTGACAGGCATCAGGCCAGAATTCAGTCCAACTGATATTCTGTGTGGGCATCACCAGGCTGTCCTGAGGGTGATTCTGAGGAAGTGTTGACAACAACTGAGCCAAACCCCAGGGCGCTCTGGTGTCAATCATAAAGAAGGTATAAATATGACTTTACACCTATCTGTAAAATTTCTAGGTCCCAGGCATTATGTCATCTAGCAAATAGAAGGAAAAGATACTTTTAGGATATTTTTAAAAAGATAAAAAGTTTAAAAGTAAAAGTGAAAAAAAAAGATAGAAGTTATAAAAAGACTGAAGGTGACCTTTTTGTGGGAGTCAGATAGAATAGTTTGCCTGAATCTATCTGAACTTTAGAATAAGAAAAATAAACCTCAGGAAGACAGTGAGACTCCTGAGATTATCTGAATTTAAGTCTGAATGTAAACATTTATATTACTTACCAAGTCCTAGGATGGCAAGAGTGACAGCTGTAAGATATACACAAACCTCTTCATGAGATTAACTGCAAGATATCCTGGAGAGATGTCCCACAGATGTGTCCTGCAGAGAGACAGAAAACAAGGGACCAGTTTGAAAGGGGATTCAGGGTGAGACTGGACTTGTAGAAGCTGCCAGAGACTTTGCTGGTGTTGGCATCTCTGTGGACCTTCTTTCCCCACACACACAGACTTGGACCATCTAGCAACTCCTGCACCTGGCCACCACACATGCAGCATGTGCAAGAAGCTACATACAAGCTCTTTATCACATGCGACTCAGCTGAGATAGCATGACCATTGCCATACAACAAAGTTCAGGTTCTTAGCAGGTAATTGAATGGGACCCATCCTTTTTCTTTTTTCCTTTTTTTTTTTTTTCAATTAGTCCTATAATATTTTATATCCAAATTGCTCACACATATAAGGCTTATTAGTGGCTGCTTCCCTAAAAGTAAAATGGGTATAGCTGTCAATATTTACAAAAGAAACAGGGGAATACTTTTATAAAAGTACTAACACCATTAATTCAGGCATAATTTTGCATAAATTTGGAGCATATTATGACAAATTGGAGGCATGATTTGGAGGTATAATGTGAGAAACTGCTTTATCAGAAAGACATTTACTCTTTCAAAGCTCAACATATTTTTATCTGCAAATAAGCACCAAAAGAGAAAATTATTTATTGTCAAAAAAAAATTCTCATTGCTAGGCACACCTAGACTACCTCTCAAACTTCTGAGAATCTGTGGACTTCAGTCTTCCTTAGACCCCTGCTGGTAAAAACTAGAAAAGCCATTCTCTATTTCCATAACCACCCAAGGGATCCTGCACCATCACATACATTTTAAAGTCTCCTGGACGCACTGTTATCCAAGTAAATAGCAGTGATTAAGCACGTAATTCATGGGTTCTTCTCTTATGCGGCACTTTGTGTTCCTTGGGCACGAAAAAAGCACGTCCTGTGACAGGTACCGTCCAGCTTTCTGAAATCTCTGGAAAAATTATTTGCTTAGGTACTGACTACAGAGAAAGGGCTTTCAGGATCTCTCATCTATTATGGATATTGCCAGTGTTGTATATACCAGCACTTTTAAGATTAAGTAAACATGTTTCCTCTCCACTGCAAACATGTTAAAAAGTTTTATCATCAGCTTTCATTACAGAGTCTACATCCAAAAAAGGAGCTATAAAATACTTAAATGACAGCTGCCGCATGTTTGTGGGCATTTTCAGGTTTCAGCAAGTTTGGTTACCAATACAGTTCCTATCAGGCTTTTCCAGGAGGAACAGAACAGAACTATTGAGATACCATAGGGGATATCTGCCTCTTTTGTCATTATCTTTCCATTTTTTGATGACAGGATAACTCAGATTTACTTTGCTTTGCCATGGACCCAAATAGCATTGATATTGCAGTACCATGATGCGCCACATCGTGGGACAGTAACTCTTATATAAAAGAATTCTTCTAGTTTGGCACCAGGCAGGTGCCAGGGCATGGTTTCACAAGACAGAGCAGCTATCTATTTCACAGGTGTGCAGCTGCAAGCCTAAGTCCCGCATTTATGCACACCACTAGAATTCATAAAATCCACCCCCATATCCGTAAGTGCCTATATTTCAGGATTTGACTCTCATGAGTTTTTTATAAGCCCACATTTTTAAGGCTCAGCATGTGTACAATGAGAGGTGTTTCTTTGCAAATAAATTTATTATTTATTATTTATTTCAAAGAAGAAGCATTTCTTTTGAGAGCGTGTCTAACAATAGCATGCCCTTTCCCATAGATGCAATTGAGCTGTGGAATTCCTTGCCACAAGACACACAGATATTACATTTCACCTGGGTTTAAAAATGAGTGAGGTAAATTCATGAATGAAAAATCTATCAAGCACTATTATATAAAGAGATACCACTTCCCATTGAGGAAGGGTCTAGTCATCTGTCAGTTTATTCAAACAAGTGGAGATTATTCAGAGGAAGTATCTCCCTATGTTTGTTTTTTTAAGGTGTCCGTCCTCAGCATTTGCTGACAGCTTGTGAGAAACAAGATACTGAGGAAATTTGGCCACTGATCTGTCTCTGTATAATTATTCTTGTGATTTTATGAGGTCACTGACCACAGAATTGCTCTTCTTATGGAGCTCTTGGCTATATTTTGGCAATCCATGTATCCACAGCACAACATTTAAAGCCATTCAGCAGGTACAGAACCCATCTTGGGGCTGACCTGATGGGGAATTTATTCTTCTTCCTAAGGACATCCAAGGCTTCTATATTCCAAGAAACAACTAAAGCTAAAAAGGAAGAGAACTCCACAAAACCCTAACACATCGTCTTCCTTCCAATTTCCTTTTGGCTAATCTAGATGGGCCCATGGCTCAGCATACACGGAATATTCTGAATTGCTTCTAATTCCTTTGTACCTTTTAAAAGAGTCTAGAAACTGAGACTGCCTGTACTTCTAACTGGAACTGTGGATTCTGCTGCCAACTACTCTAAAATATAGACAAAATAGGTCTGAATCTAGCCCATTGTTGCCACAAAATCCAGAAGAGCACTTAGGAGAAGATGCAATAAGCACTTCCTTTCCTCCACAGGAAAACAGTGTTGCTGACTTATAGAAAGTACCGAGCTTTCTGTTGCCACTGCCAATGCCAAAAACTGGGCCGCACGGAGTGTCTATGCTAACAAAATGATAAGAAGAGTGGACATGATGCTCGTCGCCCTTCCCATCACAAAGCCCCAGGCAAAAACATCCATGGTGACAGGGAGCCCTGACGCATTTGCTGCAGACAGAGAATTTCCAGACAGATGAAAACACATTGTACTGCCAGAGTCATATAAACTAATTCTGGTTTGATCAGCATTATTTTATGCATGATTTAGTAATGATTTGGTATTCTCTTTTGTAGCAGAAGCACCGCACAGCTCAAGGAATCCTAATTCTTTCTCCTTTCAACTGACTGTAACTTTCTGTCTGGTGGTAAACCTGAGAATTCTTTTGCTTGGGAAGCTTATGCTTCAGACCTGCTTTTCTTGTCCTAAGGACTGGTATCTTGACTTTGTTTTATTCTATTTTGTATTTTATCTGAGACAAATATGCTTATTAGGCATTTACAGCAGAAAAAAAAATATATTGCATTTCTCTGAATATAAGGAAGTTCAAACAAATTTAAAAGCAGATATTTCCATCATTGCTCACTGAAATCTGCTTATGCTACTTACAGTTACCTAAGAATAACTAGCTGATTCTTGCGAGCCCAGGCTCTATTTGTCTGTTCCTTTCTTTTTGTTCCTTTTTGTTTATCATGATAAAACAAGATTTCAAAAGTCAGGTTCTTTCAAAGAGTATACAGGCACCTTGTAATATTGATAGCAAAAGTCTGGGGAAAAAAAGGATGCAAACTAGCAAATCAGCAAAAGATTGATAAAATATGTAGGAACCCAGAAACAGATACATTTCATTATATCCTCATAAGGCTTCAGAACCCGGCAGAACAGACACTCCTTTGCTCCATGAGGAGATGCTGTGATTCAGCATCACTGATAATTCTCCCTGACTTTCTTCCTATCTCCATGTTCCCAACAACCCTCAGCACGTACAGTATTTAGTATAGATAATGCTAAGCTAATTTAGTACAGGTAGTCTTAAGATGGAACAAAACAAAAGTCATGCTTTTTTAGGTCAGTACAGACTTATTTTGTCTGTGCAGGTGAATGAGTAGGGAGCTTGCCTTCAGAAGCAGGGCACGGGAGGGGAGTGGCCAGGGTTTTTCTTAAGACTCAGGAAGCATCTGAGGTGTCTTCTTCCAATTCGACGTGATCAAGTCCAACCATAAACCCATCGCTACCATGACTGCTCAAACACATCCCTAAATGCCTCATCTGCAAGTTTCTTGAACTCTTCCAGTAACGGTCACTCCACCACTTCCCTGGGCAGCCTTCACCACTCTTTCTGTGTAGAAATTTTTCCTAATATCTAACCTGAACCTCCCCTGGCACAACTTGAGGCCATTTCCTCTTGTCCTATTGGCAGTCATTTTGAGGGGGATGGATTTAGGGAAGGAAGAGAAAACCTTTGCTGTCCTCCTTTCTCATGCTATGGAGTCAGATAACAAGGGGAGCTGCTGCTGGGCAGTGCTGTCACCACCTGCCCAGCCTAGGACAGGCACAGCTGTAATTCTGGTTATAAATGTGATTTCCTGGTAAGGCTGACTCACATAATGCATTCTTGGGCTAAATTTCAAAATCAGACCAGGAATCCCGGTTTGCTCTGCATGTTCAGATTGATTTAATATTATGCCACTGGAACACAGTTATAGACATTCTACTGATATTTGCAAATTCAGTGTACCTACCTTATACAAAATGATGCAGCTAAAAAAAAAAAATACTATCAGGAATCTTTTAAATTTTTCTTTTAAAATCATTTTCCAGTGTGACAAATTTTCCAGGCAGTTATTCGTACATCTCTCTGTTAACACAGGCATTTAGCAAAGCAGAAATTTTTGAAGGACGATCAACAGAATCATCAAAATGACTCAGCACTCCTGCCTTGCCAAGGGCACAGAACAGCAGTAGCTTCATATGAAAGAGCCTTTAAAGCTTTGATTAAGATCTCTATCCTCTTGTTAGCTTTCACTGACATAGGCAAATAGTTCAGAAGTTGCATGGGGACAGACATAGCAAGTGTGATTATAAAGAAAATAATAATCTTAAGAGGAGCTATAGTATTGTCCTTAAACCAACAGCTAGGCAGCAGATTTTTGCCCTTATGGGGAGCAATGCATTTTCCTTGTGTATTTCCAATAAAATTGCAATGCAGAGACCACCGGCTTTTAATGCACTCACTTGTAGGACAAAGTTTTACTTTGTTGTAAGCCTGGAAGAAATCAGCCATTAAATTGACAGCTGTTCCTAATGTTCAGCAACCAACACAGAGAGGCTGCACCTCCAAAACAGCTGCCAAGTGGAGATGAGTACCAATTCATCAAGAATTTGCAGTATCGCTTGTAGTTTTTTGCTACTGGAGCTCACTAAAAGATACCATGTCATAGAGAACGCTCCAGGCCAGTGCTAGCCTTGTCTGCAATATAGGGGCTATTTTGAGTCTCATCATTCTGATACTTCATTTAAGATGGATGCTCTAAAGTGAGCACATAAAGGCATTATTAAAATATTCTTTGATGTCTCCAGAAGCTTCTTACCCAAATATTAAATTTTCTTCTAGTTCTCATTGAAAGAAGAGAGAACATTTCAAAGGAAAGGATCTTTTTCCTGCTATTTTCCGACTCCAAGCACTTTATTTTTTTCTTACTTATTCCAAAGATTCACTTACATAATAATAATAATGATACTCATGTCCTGCTGTCAAGTCACAGAAGTTGCTTCTTCCTAACTTACTTTACAACAAATCTGCCAATAAAAAAGCAGCATTTGGATTTGGATTACTGAATAATTTTCCATCTCAATTTCCAGCAAAAACAGAATACAGAGCACATGACAGAGTATATCCTGCAGAAGTGGATCAGCTTTTATGCCCTGCATTGCATCGCAAGTTTGAAATGATTAATCACAATGGTCCATTTTAGCCTTTAGATACATAAAACTGCCACTGGCAAAGAGCAATTAAGCACTGAAGGCCAGAGGTAAAGAAGGAGTCGCTTCCTAAGGCAGGCTCCCTGTCTCCCTTAGCAACTGCTTTTAAGAGGTGGTAGTCAGAAAGTCATTCTTTCTTTTTTTTTTTTTTTTTTTTCCCATCAAGACTTTCTCTTCCCTTCCTCACATTGATATTCTTTAAATACATATAGGCTATACTTGCATGTAAAAGGAAAGTGGCCTCTCATACTAGCCTTCGCTAAGATACACCTTTCTTTTTTTAGCTTCTCCATCTTAGATATATGCTGGCTTTGAAATACACATAACCGAACACTCATTTGCACTGGATATGTGAATTAGGCCTTTATGAAAGAAGAGCAGAGACCACTGGCAGCTCACATGGAGCAGCCTCCATTTATCACAGATTTACACAAGGGTTGTGGTTGGATGGGACCTCAGGAGACCACTTAGTCCAGCCCCCCTGCTCAAGCGGGGCACCTACAGCACATTGCCCAGGGATTAAATCTTCCCCCACTTGGGGAGGATTCCACAGTTTGCAGCTACTGGGAAGCTGCTGAGCATTTGAGATAAAGCACTGACCATCACAGAGCAGATCATGCACACGCAAGCTCATGGGAAGCCGTTATACCAAAAACATAACATTGGCCACCCTGGTGCTTTTCTGAGTTGCTGCCCCTCTGCTTCAAGCAACAATAGCCATTTTTAATTACAGCAAAATTCAAATTAATCAAAAAACAAATTCATCACCCAACAGTCACCAACAGCAACCACAGAAGCACCACACAGCGCCAGAGGGCGTGATTTGCCTAGCAAAATTTGCCCTAAATAAGAGGAACTCCCTCCAAACAGCTGAGTGGGGTGGGACAGCGACACCCACTGCCCACCAGTCACTGAGCGCGCCCACAGCGGGGGACGTGCGGCCGTTACCGCCCCGCCCACAGCGGGGGACGAGCGGCCGTTACCGCCCCGCCCACAGCGGGGGACGTGCGGCCGTTACCGCCCCGCCCACAGCGGGGGACGAGCGGCCGCTACCGCCCCGCCCACAGCGGGGGACGAGCGGCCGTTACCGCCCCGCCCACAACGAGGGACGAGCGGCCGTTACCGCCCCGCCCACAGCGGGTGGGGGAAGCGGCCGCTACCGCCCCGCCCACAACGAGGGACGAGCGGCCG
>VZSV01000085.1:2449222-2468173 GCA_013398735.1 Nothocercus julius | reverse complement strand
GGAAGCGGCCGCTACCGCCCCGCCCACAGCGGGGGACGAGCGGCCGCTACCGCCCCGCCCACAACGAGGGACGAGCGGCCGTTACCGCCCCGCCCGCCCGGGGGAGGAGCGGCCCTTACTGCCCGCCCGCTCGTCCCGGGGAGGAGCGGTCGTTACCACCCTGCCCTCTCGCATTCCCGGCGGGAAGGTTAGGGTGGTTGTTGTTGCCCTCATCGAAGATGGCGCTTGAGGGCAGGTGGGGAGCGGCACCGCGCTGAGGCCGCTTCCGCCCGCCCGCTGCGGTGGTCCCTTCCCTTCGGCGGCAGCGGGCGGCCTGGCCCTGGCCCTGGACAGCCTGCGGGGCGCGGCGGGCAGCGTCATGGAGCCCGAGGAGGAGGCAGACCGCACGCCGCTGCTGAAGGAGTCCCCGCCGGGCACCGGCACCAGCACCACCACGGGTGAGAGAGTAGCGCGGCGGCGAACGGGGAGCCCGGCGTCGCGTTGCCATGGGGCTGGCGTGGCCCGTAGGCCCCACTCGCCCCAGGACGCCCTCGCAGCCTGGCCGGGCGGGTCCCCTTGGGGCCGGCGTCCTGGCCTCGCTCTGCGGCAGCGCCTGCGCCGCCCGCCCGGCTTTCCACGCTGGGGGCACCGGGGCGTTTCCACCTAAACGCTATTAGCCCAGCTGTTAGCAACCCCTTAGGCTCTGCCAAGGTTATAGTAGAGCCTCATCGTAAGAGAGAATTTGAGTCGTGCAGTTGGCTTGTTGTAGATGGGCAGAGAAGAAGAGAGTAGAGGAAGACATACATGTAACTATAGGAAAAGGTAATCATTAAGGAGTCTAAAACACAGCACTTAACAGCAGATCTCACCTGTTCAGGGTGTTGTCTGTGTTGTTTGGTTTCTTGGCATAGATAAAATTTATAAACAAGGTTTTAAGTCTTTCTGGTACACAAAAAATACTCTTACATAGTTAGCAGTATAACTGCAACTGTAGCAGCTGCTGTTCCTAGAGCGGATTTTGAGTTCAAGTCAGTTATTAAAGCAATAATTTCTTTAGTTTGCACAATGTGTCATGTCCTAGTTGAAGTAGTTCACCTTGCCCACAAGGTAAAACACAGCAGAAGAGAGACTTCTTTTAACTGCATTGCAGCTCTCCATGCAGACCTAATTGTTTTTATTGGAAGTAGAGATCCTGTTGAGTTTTAGCCCCAGTGTTGTAAAACATGCTCCTGAAATGTGTGTTAATTAGAGATGTAGGACCCAAGACTACGGATCAAGGTAAGGGCTTGAATATCATGGATACCTTTAACATTAGAGCAGAAATGTCTGCCACTTTTTCAGTGTATTCTGCCTTTTCATCTCCATAGAAGTCGGGTAACTGCAGTAGATCTGGAATCTTCTTGAATTCTCTTTTGCTAACCGTATCTAATATTCTCCACTATTGACAGATACACTTGGTGAAAAGGTAAGAAAGAAGAATAATATAGCAGCAATTTGTTTCAGAATTCACATCTACATGTTAGTCTGTTTTTTTTTCTTTTTTTTTCTTTTTTTTTTTTAATGCCAAGCTATTTACAATTGAAAAATTTACAATTGAAAAAATTTTGGAGCTGCTTTCCAGACAAGGCGTACACCAGTAAGAGTTTCCAAGGGAAGAATAACTCCAGTTCATATGCCTTTCCAAGGAAGTGGAAATAGCATGATATTGGACCTTCTGTTATTATTGTCTATTTAACCCCAGCAAATATAGCTACAATCAGTGAAAGGATTTACCTGCAGCTGTAGCTAACTAAAAAGCAATTTGTCACAAGTAGAAAATGTGTGGTCGAACAACAATAATGGACAGTGAAGCAGTTTGACTGGTTTTTATGCAGGAAGAACTTCCTGTTCTTGGTGTCTGTTGCTTTTAAAGTAAGTAATAAAAGCTTGGCTATTGCCCTTGATTTCATTTAAAAATCAGATGGCTACAGCATGTGTAAGAGGCAAAAGACAGTTATCACAGGTCTGGAGGGCATGGTTAGTATATTAGCACAATAATCTCTTATTACTCATTTACTAAAGAAACATGGAAAAAAAAGTGTTTCCTTTTAGCAATGTGTGCAGCCATAATAAATTTCAGATAAAGTTGATCAGGGAGAGTGAAGACTTCCTTATGTTACAAAAAGGTCTACAACCCTTTTGAAAAATACAATCTTGCAGAAAAACAACTGCCCCCTTCTTCCTTTCCCCACCCCCCGCCCCGGAAAAAAAGAGCTAGTTCATTCCCCTTTCTAGGAGATTCATCAGAGGGAGAAATTCTTTGGACGTGCTGTTCACAGGATAAGCTTTTTGTTTAATTGCAGATCACAAAATCCAGGCAAGAAACATACCGCAGCAGCCCATTAGGCTTGCAGTCAGCCATGCTGTTCATAGAATTCTTTGTTCTGATCATCATTTACACTTTGCATATCCAGAGAAAGATATGGCTGTTGTATACTGACATACTGATGTAGAATTTTCAGGTGTTGATCCCCCATCCTGCGGAAGTTTCAGATATCTAGGTCATAAAATTTTCCGTTAGCGCCATAATTTCCTTACAAGTGAAAACTACATATTTATTTTAATCTATTTTTAACTTCAGCATATTCTTTATGGTGATTTCTCAACTCTTTGACATTTCTGTTCAATAACTCTAGATATCTATTCATTTTTCTTTTTAGGGAAGTAATGAGTTATTTTCCTTGCCCCTCTGTATTTTTTTTGTTGTTGTTTGTCTGCAGTGTTAGTGTGGTGCATCATTTAAGAATCGCTTGCTGTTATGGTTGTTTTTGAGAAAGTACATTCCTTGAATCTCTGTTTCTCTGTTATCTTTATTTCTTTGGGTATTCCTTTGAACATATCATGGGGGTTTTAGTTGTGCTCATCCCACACTAATCTTATCTCCTGTAGATGGTTGTAGCTTGTAAGGATTTAGCAACCATACTTCTGTGGGTGTGTGCTTTAGCAGGAAAATATATTTTTTTAAATATACAAATAAATATTCAAACCTGATTCTTGTCATACAAAACAATTGTAATCTTCCTGTAAGTCTACAACAATCTTTCTTGAATCAGTTAGACCTGGGTGTGTTTGCGCGTGTGTGTGTGTGGTTTTTTTTGTTTGTTTGTTTGTTTTTTTGTTTTGTTTTTTTTCTTCTTTGCTTGTTTTGTGTTTATGCAATAGGAAGGTTTGAGTTTAGCTACCCAGTCAGATCTTCTACCTCTAGCAATCTTTGCTGTCTTGTGCTAGGGACATAATTATAATTTCAACTCTCTGGCTACTTGCTTTTAAGCTTATGCTCATTTCCAAAGGGACTCTGCTGTTATAATTGTACAGCCTCAGTGTTAGAGAGGGCTCTGACTTCAGTTGCTAGTACAGCTGCTCCTGCAAAGGTCATCATGTGGACCCACATGGGTCTTCGCGGTGTGGATGGACAGGCTCTAGGAGAGCAGGAATGTCTTGGAGAGCAGAAGGGGCATGAGATTACCTGTATATACCATTTAGATCCATTTCCTTCATTGTTTTGTAAAACAGATTTGTAATATCACCTTTTCTTTCCTGAGAACACAGGTAATACCTTCCCAGTTCATAAAAAGTTAGGGAAAAGCTTCCCTATTGCGACTGGTGATGTGCTGTCCAGAGTGCAATTTGACTGATCTGAGTGACAAAAAAGCATGATCTGGCACTGATGAATGAGCCCGGTCAAGCGCTGCTTGCTGTGTGCAGAATGTGAGATGGGGGTCCCTAATTGTGTGCTATAAGATAGGTATCTGGTATCTGGATTTAAAAAGCTGACCGAGCTGGCTTAATGCTGTGTCACTTTGTGCTGAAGACCTAAGGCCCATTTTTCTTTGATGGCTTTATTACTGTATGGCGATTGCGGAAGGGGACAGAATGGCAACTGGGAAACTGCTAACTGTTCACAGTACCACAGCAGGGTTTGCCATTCCTCTTTCTGGTAGTTTGATGATTTTCTGTTTGGCAACTGTTAGAAAACAGAGCCTAGTTCATAAGCAAGCTCTTAGGGGGCAGATGATTCTAGAAAACAGCGTGGAATCTTACCAGTTGTTTCTTTGCTCTGCTTTAAGAATTTTTCTATCTTGAACCACTTTCAGGTGTATAGCAGGCTTCCCACCCATCTCGTTTTCTTACCGTGACGTTCCAGTATGAATAGTTACCACTGTATTTACAAGAGGATTTTAGAAACCATGTTTTTAACCCATTTCTACAAACCATACATCACATTTCCACTGCGGCTCTTATGCTTAGGCACGTAGCTTCTGCTAGTCTAAAGCAGAATTGCTTTTGTATTTCAAACATCAGTAGAAAAATGGGCAGATGTTTACCACCCCGAGCTCCTCTTACCCTTACTGAATACCTTCATTAAGAGTAGGACAATTAACTCTTCTTGCTATTGTTCCTTAGCCATAAATATCAGGAATAACTAGTAAAATTGGGTTTTGCTCATTCTTTTTATTTGTTTAAACAAAATCTAATTTTTTATTTACTCTCATTTCAGTGCCTGCATGCTGCTCAGCCCGTTATAACTTAGCACTGCTGGCCTTCTTTGGATTCTTCCTCCTGTATGCATTACGAGTAAACCTCAGTGTTGCTCTAGTGGATATGGTAGAACCTAACACAAGTTTAGCAAAGAATACAACTTCCAATGTGTGTCCAGAACATTCCTCTACTATCAATGTTCCTCGCAATACATCGGTAAGCTCTCATTTGTGTTCTTCGGAAAGACTTTTAAAGTTGTTTTTAATAAACTCTGTGATTGATGACTCATATTTAGGTTGCAAGAGAGCTTCTTGCTCTTTACTAGATAGCCTTTTCAGAATGTTCACTGGTTCTTTCAGAGCTATTCCAAGAATGATAGCTTTAAGTGATTACATGCTTTAGAAGCATTTTGCTCACAGTTGGCTGGTTTTAAGTATGTCCTTTCCCTACTATCCTTCACAAATTGGTTAATCTGACTTTATAAATCTAATGACTCACTGTTTTTTATGCCTGTGACTGACTGTTACTGTTATATCTGCGTCAAAGTTCACATCAGCACCTGTATCTGCCTCTCTGTTTTTCATACTGTCTTGATGGCATGAAATTACATTACACACTACCTAACATGTAATATCTTCTTCTTAGTGCTTTACTTGCTTTCCCATATGATGGTTCTTGTTTTACATCCTTTGTCTCCTGATATCCCTTCCAGTAATCCTTAAAATCCCATTCTCTAACTGGGCAGGACTGTGTTGAATGCAAAAAGATGCTTTTGCTTTAAAACTGATTTTTTTGTTTTGTTTTGTTACTGATACCTCTTCACCCTCTTCCTGCCTTTATTTTGTCTGTTTAGAGGTCATCTATTATTTATAATGATTACACTATAATTGTAAATAGGGAAGAAGATCATCTCATCACTTGAAATGTATGCACATTACATGCTCATAAATATTACCTTTGGAAGTGATCCCATCCTTCAAAACGAATCTTTTGGGAAACAGCTGGTGTCATCTTACTCATTTCCTATGTAGCTTCAGACTTTGTATCTCTTTAATCTTTGCTTTTACTGCTTGTCCGCCAAGCTCATTTTTCCTCGTCATACTTGTCGTCATCTTTGACCTATCCTTATGAATTCTGTCCTTGGCTGTTCTCTTTCTATCTGACTGAAGCATCTCCATCTCTCCGCTTGATTTTTCTCTCCAGTAAGCTTTCTATAGGGAAAGCCATTTTCTAAAGAGCCATTCTGTCTCCTTTCTTTAATGTTAAACAGAATGTCTACGCTGTGATACAGGTGTGGGATTTGTGCTCAGGTAAGCACATCCCAGCAGTTAGTATCTATGCCTAGGTTGTATGGAAATCAGCAAGGAATAGCCCAAGCATTTATTTAATACTCTTAGGCTTTTCATACTTAGCCTACATATGTCTGTACAGACTGCAAACTATTTCAATTAACTTTCAACACAACTTTGACTAGATACTAGGTAGGACTCCCTGAGAGATTTATAATTTAGCCATAAATGACTAAATGATGGATCAAATTCATATTTAATATGGCCAGAGAAACTGCTATTTTGACCCTACTGCATCTCAGGTTTTGTTTTCTCTTTTAGGGGAAAAAGTATTCTTGGGATGCTGATACTCAGGGATGGATCCTTGGTTCTTTTTTCTATGGCTATATCATTACTCAGATTCCAGGTGGATATCTCGCAAGCAAAATTGGAGGGAAGCTGTTGCTGGGGTTTGGCATCTTTGGTACCTCTGTATTCACCTTGCTTACTCCCTTAGCAGCAAATCTGGGAGTTGGCTATCTCATAGCTGTCAGAGCCTTGGAAGGCCTGGGAGAGGTAATTCTTTTTTTCTTTATAACCTGAATAATTTATTATTAAGTTGGAGTGGCTGGGTTTTGTGGGAGTCATTAGGCTTTTTGAAGTGCATGGATTTTTTTTCATTGCGAGTAGTTAAAAAGTAAAATTAAACTATTGAAGAAAAAAAAAAAGCTTACCCAATTTTTGGTCTAAGTTTCTGAATGAGAAAATAGGTTTTATAGGTGTTCTTGCAAATAAATCTAACTACAATTATTCATTTTCTCGTTTATCAGAAATAAAGAACAATATCAAAAGCAGGAGAGAAACAAATTTTGACTAATTATCCTCACACTGTGAATGCCTTTCATCAATTAGCCTCTTGCTAAAGAAGTCAACAGATTGCACTCCTGTTCTTAATGAATCAATGTGCTTTGAAATTTGGGAATTTGAGGGGAGATTTAAAATTTTCACACTTCAACAGAACGGATTTTTGCTTTCCAGGGTGTTACCTTTCCTGCTATGCATTCAATGTGGTCATCTTGGGCTCCTCCATTGGAACGCAGCAAGCTGCTTAGTATTTCATATGCAGGTGAGAAATTCCCACGCTGATAACAGGATTATAAATTTTTACTGCAGTAACAGGGAGGATTGACTTAAGTCAAAGGGATTTATATTACCAAATTTAATCAGGATTTAAAATGGAAAGCGTAACATGGAATTAAATCTTGGGTTTGCATTTTTGTCTCTTTTTTCATGGCTTTGGTCACTCTGATTTAAAAAATATTGATCTGCAACTAAGTATAAACTTCAGACTAAATTTGGTATGTTTTGTTAACAGAGGGTAACAGAGTATGCATTTACCTAACACACAGTTCTGTGAAAGTTCTGTGATTTCCTTTACTTTCCTATTAAGTTAAGAAATGGCTAACTGTTAATATACTAAATGTTAATTTTTATGTTCTTGTGACATACTCCAAAATATGTTGTTACTTTTTTTTTTTTTTTTTTCTTTTAAAAAAGCTTAATTCCTCTGGGCTTTAAATACATGTTAAAAAGTTGCTCTGAGTCTGCTTAATAAAAGATAGAGGGAATTTAGTGGTAGGAATCACAGAATGGTTGGGCTTCAGAGAGACTTGTACACCAGCAGACCCTGCTTAAGCAGGTTACACAGGATCGTGTTCAGGTGGGTTTTGAAGATCTCCAGAGAAGGAGACTCTACAACATCTCTGGGCAGCCTGTTCCAGTGCTCTGTCACCCTCACAGTCAGTTTTTTTCTCCAAGTTTTCATGGTCAGATTGACCTTCCTGTGTTTCAGTTTGTGGCCTTAGCCTCTCATCCTGTTCTTGGGCACCACTGAGGAGAGTCTGGCCCCATCCTCTTGACGCTCTCCTTCCAGATAATTGCACACATTGATAGGGTCCCCTCGCAGTTGCCTCTTCTCCAGGCTAAACAGGCCCAGCCCTCTCAGCCTTTCCTAAAGGAAGAAGAAAGATGGGACAGAATCATTTGTTCTTTAACTACCTTAATTTAAAAAAATAAAAATAAAAAACTTCCTTTGCAGGAATCAAGAAAGAAAATGCCCCACGCACTGCTGCAAGAGCTGCTTTTATTTGTGGAAGTGGTTAAAAATGTAGACCTCTAAATTCACTAGTCAAAATTGATACTTTTTTAAGTATCCTTTTTTAAGACGACAAATTTTGCCCTCATTTGATGAATTATTTGCTTGCTTTATCCATTCTCATTTGTACTAGTTCTGTTAGAGCGGAATTAACAGTCCTCCTTAGAGCTGGGTTTCTGCAAGAAGATGGGCTACACCTTGCAAACCAGGGCCGTGCTTTCACAAGCAGCTTGTGTGATTGCATCTGTAATCCCTTCTTCCTCCCTTCCCTTGCAGCCCTCCTGCCCAGCCTTGTGGCCCATGCCTGTCCTGGGCTAGTGCTGCACTCAGTGCACTCTTCCAAGAGCCACACTAACCTGCCTAGCAGAGCACTCCCTTCTCCCCCATTTTCCTATTTGCAGACATGTGATTAATGGCTTTTTTTTTTTGAGAACATGTGAGCGCAGTTGCATATAGTTACTATTTTGACTGGCATTTTATGACACGTGTGGTTTGTTGTTTGTACTTGAAGCTTTCTACCCAAAAGAAAAATGTTTTTCTCCTAAAGATGGGATCTAAACCCTAGGCAGCCAGCATATTGAGACAATCCTTCTGAGTTGCGATTAGGTTTGGAAAAGTGATCAGTGAGACAAGGCCTGCTCTTTAACACCACCTGAAAGTTCCTAGGCACATAAATAATGTGGTTTAGGCTTCTAGGATAGATTAGGGGAAGGAAAAGTGAACAACATCCTGTTCAAAATGTATCTTGAATTATAACCTCTGTAACTTTATTTTTGGCTTGTGACTTGCAGCTGAGCTGATGTCGGCTGATCTTTCCCCTCCTCCTGGCCTGATCCTACTTGGTGTTAAGGGCCAGCACATTTAGAAGCCTTTGATCACTTGAGTGTCCTCTGGCCTTTGTTAAGGCCTTCTGCTCCCGTGGAGCTTCCAGGGATTATGAGTTGGGAAATGTTTACCAGGGAAAAACAAATCCTTAATTGTACTTCGATCAGCCCCTTGTTTTCTAACAGTGTCAGTTTGCTGATGCTGCCTAGCATTGTTTTGTATATGTTTCTCATTCCGTATCCTCTTTATGTCCATCTCTGTTGGAAACTTGTAATGTGCCAAGAACTCCTTAACATTCTTTGCCCACTGTCATTGCTTTTTGCTTGTAATTATGTACATGTGTGTGTAATTTACTTTAGGGCTTTGAGTCCATGTTTTTGTAGTTGCCAAAGTGGCTTTTTGTGCCTGTGTTTCTTCAAGATGAAATGGCAGACCTCTACTGGTGGTGAAAAGTATTTTCTGCGTGATTTCTTACACAAAAATAAAATAACTGTGACATGGCACTGAGTTTGAGAGAGATCTTTTTTTACTTTTTTTTTTCTCTTCTTGGTAGGTGCACAGCTGGGAACCGTTGTGTCTCTGCCACTGTCTGGTTTAATTTGCTACTATATGAATTGGATTTATGTGTTTTACATATTTGGTAAGTGTTTTCTTAATACGAATGCAATTCTTATGCTTTTCAGAAGTCATGGTATGTTGTATTAGTACCTCTTGCATGAAACTTGAAATAAGATTTAAAGACATGTTTGACATGTTGCAGTGCTAATTTTTCTCCTGGGAAGTTACAGTTATTTAAAGCTAAGAAGATTCCTGAGGTTGGCTATGTTAACTATGCTTCCAATGAGCAAAGCTGTCTCTCAGCTGAACAAAAGCTGGTCCAAATCAACAGTTCTCAGCTCTCCCATCATTGGGAAATAACAGACTGTAATTTCTCACTTGAAGTGTGAAATTGAGTTAATAACTTTAATCCTAGGAACAGACTTCTACTATAAATGAAAGAACATATAAAAAGTCATTGCTATTGTAATGCTGTTCCGTAAGAAGCTCAAACAGAAAATATTTCCTAATAGAATGTCATAGATCTAAGTGCAGCTTTTAATGTCTGTGTGCATGTCTGAGCTGTTTCTGGATGGGAAGGAAAAAAATCAGAATAGAGGGGATTACATTTTCCTCAACAAAGCCCCTCTAATTTTTGGTTAACTGAAAAGGCTCAAAATGGAGAATTAGAGGAAACAAAATGAGTTGTAATATTATATAATAAGTATATTTGATTTGCACAAATTAAAAAGTAACTTTTACTAATAATACTTCTGGAGTTCAGCTTAAAAAAGGAAAAAAAAAGAAAAAAGGAAGACTTATTTATCAGTTAAGCTCTATGTGGCACTGTTTTGTGTGTATGAGACTTAGTATTTTTTATAATTAAATTTTCATGTGAGTTTTTATTCTAAGAGATATATCCTCTGTGGTGGTTCCATGTGACTGATAAAAATACAATGGGTGTGTGTATGCAACTTTTGTGCTGTGTGAGGCATTTAAAAAAAAAAAAAACTTCCTCCTTTAGTCTGCTTTATTGTTTATTGCTTCTAATTCTAAGTGTATGTACTAAAGCTGCTTCTGGGAGCTACTGTTTTTAGAAAGATTTCTTTTTTTTTTTTTTTTTCCAAATGCTCTAATATAATTTTAATGAACATTTTATGTCACTAAATCATCTGGGAGTGCTGCTCAGTCAATATAATTGCTTCTATTTTTATTTCTGCTTCTTTATGCATCTTTTCCCAATAATAGGTGCACTTGGTGTATTATGGTTCTTCTTCTGGATGTGGTTTGTTAGTGATTCACCAGAAACTCACTGGAGCATTTCTCATACTGAAAGAGAATATATACTTTCTTCTCTAAAAGATCAGGTATAGCATTTTTTGCATAGTCATTTAAGTAAGAACATAAACTGTAAATATGGGAGTCAGCATAATTTTCAGTAATTTCTAGCACAATGCTATAAAAGCATCCTTAATCTAAAGGATTAAAATAAAATTTAAAAATCCTTCAACTAAAATAAGACTTGTATTATCTCTTTAAACTTTGTAAAGCAATGTTCTTCTACTCTTTTTCATATGCGTTTATTGTCTAGAGTGAAAAGGGGGAGAGATTGCTGTTAGCAGAGGAAGCAGTTTGGGAACACTCCTGAGACAATTCCTAGGGCATGCATAAGGGTTTATTCTTATTCCTGTGTTTGCAGATATGCATTTCCAACCTGTGAAGTTGGTTGAGAGATCAAAGCTAATACATGAGATTGAATATCAAAAATTCAACTCACTAAACATGAGCAGTGGCTTTAATATTTAATTGTTGATAGAATAAACAAGAGGTAACAAATCTCAGCAAGGAAAGGCATACTTTTAAAACTGCTTATTAAACTGGTTGACTTTGCAATAGTAAACAGAGCAGTAACATGCCTTAGGACACCTTCAGTGAAAAATGACTGCAGCAGTTCTTTCATTCCTGCTGACTTCATCTGTTACGTAAGCTATATTTTGTACCTTCAGAATGAATAGTCACTGTTCATTTGGATCGTTGTTCAAATCACCTGCAGTTAAATGTTGTCTCATCTCCTCCCTGCCTCCCATGTGTCAGCTTTCAACGCAGAAATCCATTCCCTGGAGACGGATACTGGAGTCCCTGCCTCTCTGGGCTATTGTTGTGGCACACTTTTCTTATAACTGGACTTTCTATACTCTTCTTACACTCTTGCCCACATACATGAAGGAGATCCTGAGGTTTGACGCACAAGAGGTGAGATGATTAAGAACTTTTTAGAACAGAGGAAGTTATTTAAGACTCTTGGAAAGTAAATATTTAGCTAGGAAACAATAAATACAACAAAAGGGGTAACTCCCAGTGTTGTCTGTATTGTTATTTCTATGGTGCTTCAGGGTTTAAGATTTGTATCAACTTTATAGTGTGAGCTTTAACGCTAGCTTTCCAGCTCCTTCTCCTGATTGAACATGCATTTTTTTTTTTTTTTAAATAATTTAAAACAATAACTGGAAAAATATTTTCCTCTGGAGAAAGGACTAAACTGAACCTGAGACCTGCAGCCCAGAAAATGTTGGGGGGAGGAGAGGAGGGAAAGAGAATTTTAAAAAGTGAATTTTTTATCAGGGGGGAGAATTTTTAAAAGTGAAATTTTTAGCATGGCAAAAAGTAATGGAACAGTTATAAGGAGGGAATACTCATCATTAATTACTTGACTGTGAAAGCACAGTTCACCTGGAGGAGCTGGTATAGGTTATTTAAGAGGTGTTCACACAGAACCTTGAAGATGTGTAGCATAGTCTCCTTCCAGTGTAACACATGAATTTGGTTTAAACTGTTGGAGTACATCTTGCAAGAAAGAGATGGTGCCAGCTGTCTTGGGAGGAAAAGGAGGTATTCTGAGTGCCAGAAAAGTGGGACATGCAACAAAATGACTGGAGAAGAGGAAGAAAAAAAAAAAAAAAAGCTGAAAGAAGTTGCTGTTCAGGTTCAGTTGCTATGGCTCCCAAAGGGATACCTGAGTAAACGTCTATAAAAGCTTTTACTATCACAGCCCTATATGGACTTGTTTTGTAAAACACTTGCCAACAAGTTCCGCTGTGGAGTGGTTTCCTATGTCTCTGGTTTATATTTCTTTTTGGAGTGATTTCAAAGTATTAACTGTTGTGACACTCTAAGAAAAACACTTGCAAAATAGTGTTGGTTAGTTTGGTTGCCATACGTTTAGTTGGGAATTGCGTTAGTGTTTTAAAATGTTTAGCAGTAACAGTTGCATAGCCTACCAGTTTCTCTTGCTTATGTGGCAAGAACTTATTTCTTATCAGAATGAGACAGGAGCCACTAATCAATTAAATGTAATGGGAGACAAAAGATGATATCAGTATATGTAATGGCAGGTCATGAATAATAGCTTTATTTGGGTATCATATAGTAAACAGACTGGATATAATGAAAGTTCTTCTGTGTTGATTCTGATTATAGCTAGCTTTCAATTTTGAATATTCTGAATGTCTTCCACTTTAATAATTCACTCGAAAACCTACAGGATTTGAAATGGCTGATCTGGAATCTCATATGATCAAGTTAATGGACATGAAATATCTTTGTGTATATTTTTCTTTTTCCAAAATCTAATTGCAGATCTATACCTGTGATCATTTTTTTCAGACTTGTTGCATTGGTGGTCAAGTTACACAGCAAAGTTTACCCATCAGTAACTTTAGACTGTTTTGCCTTTTCTAGGCCCAGGTTTATTTTATGATAAAACCAAGAATAGTTAGATGTATGATTGTGACACCATTGGTTCAGTCTGTATTAATGCTTCAGCACAAATAATTTTGCAGTGCACTAAAGTGTTGGTTAGGTGTTTTAACTATCTTTTTCCCCCTCCCACCCTCTCCCTTTAACAGAATGGGTTTTTATCTGCCCTACCTTATTTTGGCTGCTGGTTATGTATAATTCTGTCTGGACAAATTGCTGATCACTTACGGGAGAAACAGAACTTGTCAACTGTGTGTGTTCGCAAATCTTTTACCCTAATAGGTAGGTGCAAGTATCTTCTTCATTTGGAACATACCCTGGGCCAATCTGGGAAAAATTATTGGGAGGATAGTGTGACAGCCCACTGTGAATTTCTGCGGTTATGCATGGCTTGAGAGAAACTGCTCTTCTGTAGTATTAATTATACCAGGATGTGGAAGTGAAAATAAAATGTATGCATCATACATTTTGTGGCATCATGTTGTCACATGTGGCATCATATTATCTTCTAGTATTCCTGTGAACCCAAGTGTGTTAAGCTTATGTGGTACTTGTCTGGCTGCCTGAGCTGAAAATACTCTGTAGTTGAGTGTGCAGTGTTGGTGCTTTTTCTTCTTCTCTGCCCAACTGTCAGCTACCATTTTTGCTACTAGTTCATAAATGCCTTGTGTTTCACTTAACCTGGAGAATTATGAACAGTGCACAGGGAGGTGGAATGTTTGGTGCCTTCTTGAGTTCAGTTTTCAGAAGAAAGATCAGTTGTTACAGATATTTGACAATATTAAGAAGCTGAAGACTACCATAAGGAAAGAACAATTAAAATCTTACCTAAATTACGTGTGTTCAAGTGGGCAGAACAGTGATAACATCCACTACAGTACTTACTAATAGAGCTTACAGTCTCTGAAGTTTTTAGTTATCTTGTGAGGGTAAACAGAAAAAGAGCAATATAAATGTTGTGTTTCTCTTTCTAGAATGCTTAAAAAAAAATTCTAGGATAAGAAATCTTAATAAGTAGACTATCTGAATAAAAGAACATAGGCTGCTGTATTTTGACCTGTTTGTAAACAAACTAATGGAATAGGTAAAATTACCATTAAAATAGTGATAATTGTTTAAAAGAATTATATATTGTGAATGCCTTTCTGGGTCCCAGGGATGTATTGTTGGGCATGAATCTGTTCCCTGCCCAGTGTTTCAATGTCTGTCTTGTTTAAGACTTGGATAATTGAACGGGAATAAACTTCTAAAATTTTCAGTCACCACTGGGATAGACAGGCCAAATACAACCCCAAATCATCTTGATTACCTGGCAGGGGAGATGATTTGAAGTCAGAGTGGGCTGTACCGAAGACAAGTCCAAAGGGCTTGTATAGGAAGGTGAAGTTGATTGCTATTAAAAAATAAATAAAAAGTGAGGGAGAGCCATTAGGCAGCAGCGCTGCAGGGAAGGACCTGGGTGATGTGAATCAGGAGTTAAATTGGCAGTTAGTGGATCTGCATTAAATGAGAGTCCACACAGGGTGCAGCCTGCTAGGTGGCTGCTGGCGTGCAGCTGGCTGCGTGCCAGTTCCATTGCCTGCTCTGAAACCGTCTGGCAAACTGAGGAGCATTTTCTGAGGCCTCCACCACGCTGGGGATCCCGTTGGCTGTAGGACTTCGCAGCCAGATCCACGCAGCTCAGCGCACTGTGGCGTAATGAAACACAGGAAGCTTTTGGGTTGGCTTCATTAGCAAAAAAAACATCTTCTAGGAGCTGTTCTGAGAGATCGTGATGAGTGTCTGCACCTGGCCAGTTCTTCTGGGGGAAGTAGGCACCAAAGTTAACTTCAGACAAGAAGCAGCAACAGCTCACGAGAGCTGTTGTTCCTAGCACCTGAAGTAGTGTCCCCAGAGTAAACCTGGGGTTTCTATACTGTGCTGTAGGCTGCAGTATATGTGTATGAGATGCTCACATTTTAAGCAAGAAATTAAGCTAATTCTAGGTGGTGTTAGTGGGGAAACTGCAAAACTAGAAAGTTAAATGAGGGTAACGTATTCACAGTACAGTGTTCATCTGCTGCCATCAGCACAGCTTCTAATAGTTGTTGGTAGTGTGTGTTTTTTAATAACATTAAATTAGCTTTTGAAGCCACTTTCAGTATTACTTGAATTCTGGTCATCTTTTATTCAGTTAAAACTTGAGTTTAGCAACCAGAGTGGGATTTTTTGTTTGTTTTTTGTTTTTAGCCCTGCCAACGTGTGCAGCCTGACTCCCTCTGGAGGCAGCAACACTCTTGCTTGTAAACCATCTCTCCCATGGCTGCCTTTAATGTGCAGAGCACACTGCTGGAGTTTGTTCACAAGGTGGCAGTGGAAGCTGTACAGAAAATGTATATGTGGCTTAGAACCTGTTAATAAATGCCTCTCTAGCTATTAATTGTCTCTTGATTGTAAGATTTTGTTTTAAAGGGATGATTGGACCTGCTGTGTTCTTAGTAGCAGCTGGATTCATAGGCTGTAACTATGAGCTGGCTGTTGCCTTTGTAACCATATCAACAACACTAGGAGGATTTTGTACATCTGGCTACAGCATCAACCATCTGGACATTGCACCATCGTAAGTATTGCTGGAGCTGTTCTTAGTGCTTGTGGTACAAACACGACCACCTTTGTGTATTGCTGGGGTGTCCAGGAACCCAGTGTGGACCACGAGGCTGAGGAGACTTGGAATGCCAGCTTCTTAGGGTTTGATCTTCAACATGGATTCACTAGACACATATATAAATGTTTTGTTACTTCATCTTCAGATCAAAATTGTTGCTGTTTTCTTCTCAGGCCCTGGTTTCTGTCACTTGTATGTCTCCAAATAAGACTATAGGAGTTGATAATGGAGGGTTTAAGTCATCAGCACTGTATTTGTAAAAAGTTTCAATTTTTGGCAGAGAATATGATATGAACAACTACTTACTGAACAGTTTTTGATTCTGCAGTAGTAAATAACATAATTCCTGGAATTATATTTACTATTTTTGTCCTATTTGATTTTTGACCAATAATAGAACAGTGTTTATAGAAACAGTAATATAGAAAGTGTAATATACTTAAATGTCTCACCCTTTTAAGCTTTTCCATTAGAACTGTCAAGTCATAAGATGAGCATAATCATATTTATTGCCATTCAGGTAAGTTAACTGTAATTAGAAAGCATCTTCTATGCACTGATGCCAAAGTTTTGCTATTAGTAGGTGATGTTATCAATGGACAGAGACTCATATACCAACAATTACTCTTAAATGACTTTTCAAAATGGAATTCAGCCTTCAGTTTTGATTGTTTCCCTAATGTGTTTCAAATTCAGAGCCTGAGGGAGCTGTGTGTTTCCTTTAAAAACAGGGGTATGCATGTACTCTTTTAGAAGCTCCATAATATTCTTTGCCCTGGTAAAAGCCAAGCACTTTGGTTAATTTACCTATTTGCTGTAGTACTTAGACGTAAACAGGGTAATGTGACCTTTTAAGGGACAGAAAGAAAAGAAAAAAAATGCATCTGTACTTACAACTAAGACAACACGCATTTAACTGAGTCGACATGAAAACCTTTATCTAAGAGGAAAACACTGAAAAGATTGAAGAAGGATATAAAGGAAGAGCTTTTTGGAATCGGGAATTAGGATTTTTCAAAGATGATGGATAGTCATCTGGAAGAGAGAGGCTGAAGAAACAGGGTAATATTGAGTAGTAAATTAGTGTGAAATAATGGCAATTGAATTAGTCTTTACAGATGAGATTATGTAACAAGCAAGAGGGAAGGAAAAAAGCAGCAAAATCAATTAGAAAGCTGAAGTGGATGTTGAGAGTCCTTCAAAGGAAAAGTGGAAGAAGATTTTGAAGGGAAGTTAAGAGGAGTTGAATAGAACCAGGGAAGGATAGTCAGGGAAACTAAGGCTGTGTAAGGACATGTAGCAGTATCTTAAAAGAAGAAAAGATGGCTTCCTAGGATCTTGCTAAGAGGAAACTTAGAGCTTATAGGGAGAGAAAACATGTTTGAGGGTCTGTTACAAGAACTGAAGAAAGGAAATCACTTTGATTGTAAACAACTTGTCCTACAAATGAATGAATGTGAAAGTGTGGCTTCTGTGGTGCATTGTTTTAAATCAAAGTTATGGATGGTGAAGAACATCTAGATGAAGCACTGCAGCTGGGGAAATGTGGGACCATTATACAACTCTTATTATTTGCTTAGCTTTGCAGAACTCAGTTTCCTAAAATGTGAAGCATTGGTTGAAGAATTGTTTTATGTCTTTTTTTATGTTAATGTGAATTATAAGCAGTAATATCAAAAGATATTACTACTGTAATTTACTCAATGATGGAATATGGATGGCTGTGTGATTTTTGAATTATCCCTCTTTCTGTATGCCTTGAAGAATCTTTGTTACCGTTGTAGTATTTTCCTGCATAGGGCCTTTTCTTTATCTGCTATATAGGATGGATCCTGCTCTAGAAAATATTTAGTGTTGTATAGAAAGATCAGTGTTTGTAAGTCCTCTACCTAGTAACTGCAGAAACTGGAGAGCATGTAGCAGTTCAGACAAGGCATTACAGGAGAAAGGAAGTCTGGCATTTAAGGTAGCTGAACACTGCTGTTAGAATTCACGCTTTCCACTGCTCTGCCACAGAGTTCATGTGTGGTAAGTTAGTTGGATCAGACATTTCTGTGATCGTCTCTGAGGCACATGTTCATATCCACTGACTTCAGGAGTATGGGCTCTTAAGGATTCCTTAGTCCTGAAAAGGGATGGGCACTTTTTGAGGATGTCAGAGGCTGCCATAATCTCTAAAGGGAGCCTGTAGCACTTTGAGTCTTGTTCTTTGAATATAAGAAGTACTGTGTGGTGTTAAATACTCTTAAATTCAAATCCTGAGGATGTCAAATCAAGCGTCCAGTAGGAGTACACCTTCTTGGCCTATGTTTTCATTTCATATGAATGGGATGTGTACCGTATTATCATCTCATCCCTCCAGAGTGTTGTGCAAATAAAGCAGTGTCTGTGAGGAGTTCCACTGGAAAGCCTTTGGGAAAATTCTGCTTGTAGTAATTGAATAGTATGCAGAAAGTAAGGCCTAAGCTCATGCACATGCAGAGTGAAAGAAAATATTAAATGCTGCTGGGTAAGTGAGCACATCCATCCTGTGTTCTGAGTGCACCAGAGCTGTAACAGGGAAAAAGAACTGGTGCAGCTGCAGTGTCTCAGGAGATATGTGCACAGCCAGTGTCTGGTATGCAGGTGACAACTGAGGTTTCCAGATCTGGGGGGGAGCATGTGTTCTAACTAGGGAGGTGCTTCACTTCAGTCTTAATATGTTTATTTCAGGGAGGAATTTGTATCTGAGAGCGTACACAGTATCTTATGTGTTCAAAAAAGCTACAAGAAGAAAAAATCATCATGTGGAGCCCCACTGATGCTTCTGTACCAGCTCAGCAGGCAGAATTTGATTCACCACATGAAATGCTGATGATTGCCTAACCTCATCCCACTCTGCTCTTCCCATCCTCCTGAAAGTCCTGTTTTTATTCCCTTCACACTTGAGTCAGATTAAGTTCTTCCACTCCTCTGTCCTCTCACATAGGCAAAAGGGAGTAGCCTGATTACGGATGCAGCAAAGGCAGGTGTCTGGCTCTCTGCTCAGGATCTCTGGCCCAGCGCTGCCTATAGAGATGAGCGGCTACAGGGAAACTGCCCCACAATATGCGCAGAGCGGATGCTATTGGCTTGAAATCAGTGACTTCATATTCAGCACATGCAAGCTTTAATTTGGGGAAGTCTGTCCAAATGAAGACAGAGAAGAAAAAGGGAACGTCACTATAACAAAGGTCGTACAGAAAATTGACTTCAAATACAGAATTACCAGAACATCTAATACAAGAGGG
>VZSV01000085.1:2432040-2449082 GCA_013398735.1 Nothocercus julius | reverse complement strand
TCAGCTGAGAACAGCCTCTGCATACATAAGAATAACCAGAAGTGATTCAAAGCAATTCTACAATCCATTTTTATGCCCACTGTAATGGGGAAAGTATGCTGATTAGAATAGCAAAGGGCCCTTTGTTGCTACAAAAACTTGCAATGGAAATTTTCAAAGAAATAATATTTATATTCCCAGGAAAAAGTGAATGAAAATACTGATACTATAAAGGAAAAAATAACTGCTGTGTGTTTTTTGTTTCTAACACATTTCTTATGCTATCAGTGCATTGAATTGCTGGGGATAGACAAGTTGGTGTCTGGGAAATCTATTCCAATTTAATAAAATTATAATCATGACAACATATTAATGTAAATTTAAGTATGTCACTATGAAGAATTATATTATTCCCTTGGCTCTACACTTTACAAACCTGTTTTTCTAACTACCTCAGGTCCATTTGCATTCACTTACACTTACTGTGTTATAAGAGCAGATTGCTCATTAGTCTTGCTCTCTAGATGTGTCGTTATTTGCTTTCACGCGCCACAGAGGAGTCTCCCCGCTGCCGAGGGAGGCGCATAGCTCTTATCTGTATCCAACACTGAGCTTATCAGGAATGCACCTGTGTCAGAAACAGTAGGCAAAAGCAGAGGCATTTGGCCAGCAGTGAATTGTTGATGATCTAGGCACCCTAGACACACACTTTCAAAACTAAACGGTTTGGATTAACAGTGTTGTAGTGTTTGAACACATCAAAGACAAATACATTTATTTTTATGTAAAGTCTTTGAACAGAGTTGTACTGTATCCTTATCTGAGTAAGGATGCTTTTACTTTTAATTTTTAAGCATTTCCAAGATACCAAAGGGCTATAAATGTTGTAATTTTATATATTTTTAAGAAATATATTGCACTGTAACTGCAGCAGTGAAGTTCAGTCTAAAATACATTGCCATGTTTTGAACTGATATGTGTGTTGACTTTCAAGAAAAAAAGTCAGTTTAATAATTTACTTTCTCAGGAAAAACACATGTTTTTCTGATCTTATTGGACTCAGTGCACGTAGCTCAACCTTTTATACCAATGACATGTTTGGATTCTTCTCTTTTAGTAAATGAAAATAGTCAAAAATACTTTAGAGAGAGAATTTTTCTTGTGAGTACAGGATTTCTCTCTGTTGAACAGCTCAAAAAAATCACTGGGTGATTCTTTCTCCTTTAGTAAACTGCAACTGGTCTTTAAAATTTTCTATAATTTTTCTACCAGGAAATCCAAAATGAAAATCTGAACTGCAGGGATCTGTGCTCTGGTGGTTAGAAGGCTGAGCTCAGGGTATAAAATGTCAAGGTCTCATTTCTCTTCAGACTTTCTCACAAGTCTGCACTTGTGCTAGACTCAAATACTCCTTGCGATCCTTCTGTGAGATTTTTAATTGCCCACAGATGAGAGGCTGAGGCTTGGATGTTAAGCAAGTTACGTTTTCCCAGCAAGTTTTTATGGCTGTTGGGGTGTGCGGGGGTGTGTGTGAGATCTACTTGTTCAGGGAATCTTGTATAAGCCTCGGAGTGAAGCTGCAAGAATGGCAACCAGCAAAATGGAGTGAGCGAGACCCATTTCCCACTGGCATTTAAAGCCTGAGCCAGAGAAAGCCGAAGGGAACGACCACTGCAGAGCCCTGCTGACCCAGGCCTCTGAAGCCTAGACTGCAGTGGAAGTGGGAATATCTATCCAGGCTAGTGATACTGCCTTTTGGCAGATAGTTCTTAGCAATTACATCTGAACTATCTCTTACTACTGCCAGACAGCACTTTGTCATACTCCTTATTGCCTTTCCTCTTCAAAGCATGCAGTGTTTCTTAATTTCTTCAGTGGATCTGTTCCAGAGAGTTTGGTTGTGACTTAACATGGGTTTTTGGATTATGTGTCCTAAGCAAAGTTGTAAGTAGTTAATTTAAGCTAAATTCTGTTTCTGGCCTCTGGAGAATATAAACATGTATTGAGTTTCGGTTAGGATATAGACAGGTGATCCCTACTTGAATCAAGATGAGGCTTGTATGATCTGATTAGACAAAACTGCTTCCATAGCTGATAAGCAGGATAAGTTTAATAAGCAGTGGGCACAATTTCTCTTACAGGTATGCTGGAATCCTCCTTGGAATCACAAATTCATTTGCCACCATCCCAGGAATGGTGGGGCCAGTTATTGCCAAGAATCTCACTCATAATGTAAGTCTACTTACTGTTGTTTTGGGGGGATTGTTTTTGTTTTATTCTGTATTTTATCTCTGAATGTAAATGAAGGTAAAATCAAAGATCTTAAAATGAAAGGACTTAAGAACTTTAGTGACTCAGTCCCTATGTTCTAGGAAGACTTGCACATTTTTGCCACATGTTAGAATTCTCTTAAAATTCCAGCTGCACGAGACAGTTGTAGAATTGTTTTATCAAATTAAGACACTCTTCCATGTTTTTTTTTTTTTTTTTTTTAAATCAATCCCCCAAATAAGCTGTTGAGTTGCAAGGTCAGCATTTGCCAGATGAACAAGAAACTGGATTCAAACATATGGTTTTTGTAACATTCTATTCTAACTATTCTATTCTAGTATGCTAGCTATTCAGAACATTCTGAGCTATGTTTGTTTCCCAAGACTTAAATTGAACAGTAAGTGTTAAGTCTGACCTCCAAAACAGTATAGCTGGGCAGAAAGTGTGATTTAAAGGTCCACACCTTTGGGGGATTTGGGGGGTTTTGTTTGTTTGTTTTTGTCTTTTTTTTTTAAAGGTGGGAGAGAAGTGAGCTGTTTGCATTTTAAATGAACTACAGGAGTTATGCTAAAATATTTTAAGAAAGAAAAATGGGAAGAACAAGTTTATTGATACAACTGAGGTTCTGCCGTTTGTGATCACTCCACTAATTTCTTAAATAAACTGAAAATATTCACTAGTGCATAAATCCAAAGAAATAAGCTTCTTGCGGGCAGGTTTCAGCAATTCTTCCCCACCCCCAATTTGAATGTGCTGTTCTGGTGTTATTCTGTTTTCTTTCTAGCAAACATTTATAGGTTTGCTAAAGTACTCATCCGCAATTTCAAAAAAAAAAAAAAAAAAAAAAAAAAAAAAAAAAAAAAAAAAAAAAAAAAAAAAAAAAAGTAAAGCCTTAAAGCAACTGCATGTTTTATTTCTTTATATAGACAAAGTCCACAATTCTTTGCTATGCATGTCTTCAAAATATTATACAAAATATGCTGAGTTCAGAAGATTCTCATTGAAATCTGAGTAAAGATAAGCATCTTCTTTGAGCAAAATTCACATATAGCTAAAATGCTGATGAGTCTGGAAACTCCACCTTGTAGTCATTAACTTGCTGTTTAGTGTGAGGAGAATGTCTGCTCTCGAGCCAGCTGACCTGAAGGCCAAGTAGCGTTTCCATTAACTTCATGTTCTCTGTGTGTCTGTGCAGTCCTCTTGCAAATCTGAACTTGCATATGAAGACTGTGCATCTGAGGTGATAAACTGCTCCAGATTATCTGCTGGGATTTTGATAGGACTGTGTATATGGTGGGTTGTTAAACTGAAGTGGACTCAACTGGCAATGTGATCTTTCATGTTTATAATGCTTTTATGTTGACAGGAAGTGATGCTGTATAGCATTTACATGTAAATTGGCAGGCCATGTAGCATCTGTTATAAAAATTCTTTTTTTATGCATGTGGAGCTACTAATTGACTGCATTTTTTTTTCTTCCTCTTTGACAGAATACCGTGGGAGAATGGCAGACTGTTTTCTATATTGCTGCTTCTATTAATTTATTTGGAGCAATTTTCTTTGCATTGTTTGGAAGTGGAGAAGTTCAGGACTGGGCAGTCAGTGGTTATCACTTGCACAGAAACTGAAGCAGACATTGAAATACCAAAGCTGTGCTGAATCCCTGTGTGCTAGAATTGTGTGTCCAGAAAAGTGCCTTTCCTGATGATGGCTGGGAGCCTTCAGAGCTTTTCAGTTTAAACTGTTTTATCTGTGTATCTTTTGTACTGGAAATCATTGACAGCATATATATGTTACTTCCTAACAAGAAACTACTTGAATTATAATAGAATGGCATCACGTTAGAACTTGATATCAAAAATATGATCAGAGAATTAACACTTTAAATTGATGGGCTAGGCTTAATTTCCTTCTAAATTTTAATTAATACTTTTTTTCTGATTTAATGAGTAGGAGGATGTTTGATACTAAAATGAAAGGAAAAAGTGATTGTGTAACAGTATGAGGAGGAATGGAATACAGAAAACTGTACACAAAAAGCAGTGCTTTTATTTCCATAAGATTGATATGTTTGGTGTTTAAATGTTCGGAAAATTTCTAGTTTTCTACAGTCTTTTATATTTTTTGCCAGTGTTTTAATTGAAGTCTAAGAAATGCACAGATGGTTTTATTCAATTTTATGCACAACTTCTCAATATTATAAACACTGGCTCTTTCAAGAATACAGTTTCACAATGGCTGCAGAGCAATGAGGAAGTAAAACCTATGGTTGTGACTGTCAGAGTAAGCCATGTGTTACTGTTCATAGGCCTTATTTTTATTCATCTGTGCAAAGAAGTGGTGCAAATCTGTGGTTTAAATCTAGGCCGTGTAAAAAGTGAGCTAGAAATGTAGTGTCTGGATGTTTACATTCACAAAACTTTCAATTTGGCAGTGCAATTTTTGGCTGTTAATTGCTACTGTGGTGTTCTTTCCTCTTGCTTGTAGATATATGTCAGCTTGTCAGTGTAAATGTATTAAAATAAGGCCAGCGCAGGGCATAATGAAGAAAATCAATTCTGTAATAGTCTTGTTAGATAAAGGTAGAATAAAAAGAACTAGTGCAATATCCTGATGCTATTCTCCTCTCAACATAGAATTTGACACTCAAGCCTACTTAGCACAACACTCAGTAGGATTAATGAAGTCTGTGAAAACAGTGGCCTAGTTAAGAATGAACGACTGAGTAATCTCATCACAAAGCAAAGGAAAATTCCCATGCCAAAGATTCCTGGACTTCAGCAATTGGTTAAAAAAACACTTAAAAATAACTTAAAGGGCTCTGGGTTTTCAGTATACCATGGATTCAAAAGAAAAAATCAGTCCTGAAGCGGCTCCAGTGGAGCCTACTTTCCTTCATTTCTGGGAAATGGCATCTGCCTTCTAGTAGCTTTTAAGAACCGCTCTATCGCTTTGACCTTCATTGTCCTGTCATGTTCTCTGATGGTGGAAGTGTTTAAATCTATGTTTGTGTCTGCAGCATTTCCACAATAAATGATGCGAAGTTCAGATGAAATTAGTAGTTTTTTGGTGGGAGTATGTTAAAGCTATGTTGCATCTCCTGTGTTTCCACAATAAATGGAATAAATACTCAAATATGCAGCACTTGTTGAAAGTGGTCATCTCCTAGAAGTTAGAATACAATTCTCTGAAGTATACTGAAGGATATCGTTCACTGGATTAAGGGGATAGCTAATGGTTTCCTGAAGAACTACCTGCTCCACTGGCTTCTTATCTAGCTTTACAGGTGAGTAGCATCTTCCACCTGACACTATATTAAAAGGAGGAGTTTAACTTTGTGTCCAGAAATTTGTATTAGCTTGGTAGTCTTGTGTTTTTTCTTTTTTTTTTTTCTTTTTTTTTTTTAAAATGTTTGGAGATATATATTAAATTTATTTACTTCTCTCTTCTAGAGGTCATGAATTGGGCAACATTTGTTTTGTCTCTTCTGAAGATGAAACTTCAGCTTTTCATGCTCTCAATCTTTTCCATTGAAAAGAACTGAATTTCAAAAGAAAAAAAGGCAGATGTAAGAGAGCTAATATAGCAGATGTGTAGACAATCTGTATTACTGAAAAAAGCCTGAGCTAGGTCTGGTGAAACTGAATCAATTTTAGGCATATCAGCTGGACTAAAGAGTCTGGGAATGTCTGACCTGGATACCAGGGGTTTTTTTGTTTTTTTTTTTTTTAATTCATCTGCATCATTCAGTGCATCATTAATGTTTCTATTGTATACTGTGTTACACTGAAGTGAATTTGTGCGGAAAGGGAAACGAAGAAAAAAAAAAAAACTATAAATTTTGTTGTATTTTTCTAAACAATAGGCTACAATTACCTTGACTGGAAATAATTATTTCCAACTTGATTTTAAAAGAATCAGAACACAAGATGGGATTCTTGCTCCCAGTCCCACAAAGCTCTTAAACACTTAGTAGTTTTACCTTTCTGCATCATGCTCACAGGAAAGAAAAATTTGTAGGAAAATGCATCAAAATGATTTCTGCTAATTATGATATTTCTGTGTTGCATTGCCATGTTCCTTTTGCACATCTGTCAGTCAACCTGTTTCATATCTGTTTGGAAACGGAGAAGTTATCTGCATTTTCAGAAGTGATGGTTGTTTTAACTATCTCTATTCTCAGCTCACCTGAGAGACACACGGTTTACATTAGAACTGGGCAGATTTTTCAGTTACTGTTTTTCCACTGAAAATAGCATTTTGATTGTTGTTTTATGCTGAATTTCCTCCACAGATTTACCCAGGTAAGAAGCTGTGTTCTCTCCTTTTACATCAGGAACCCTCTGCTTAGAATGGCCCCCTGGAAGAGCCAAGTCAAGAGGTCAAAAACAGTTTTTGCCCCTTTCAGAGCAGGAGCTGAATCACTGCTTGGGAGCATGTCTTAATGTTGCCAGGTATTTAAGTACATTCTCCTTGATGTCTTCTCAGACAATTCTGCTTTTACACAATGTCTGATTTTTTTTTTGAACATACAGTGCAAAGCCCTACACCTTTAACAGAGTAACTGTTAGCAGAACACCGTATAGCATTAACATGAGAGCACTGACATGTGCCTTCATTGCCCTTTTGAGAAGGGGAAGGCCCAGAAAATAATGTGTATGTGTTTTTGTTGTTGCTTTTTTTTTTTTTTTTTTTTTTTTTTTTTTTTTTTTAATTTGCCTTTTCTTGGTTTCAGGAGATCAAGTTGGCAGTCAGACTCCTTAAAGAAACTTTGAGTGACACAAAGTTAGTGAACTTATGTAGGATTTTCTTTTTTATTTGATAAAGTAATGATTATTTACATATCTCTGTGTACGTGCATCAGTGCATCTTTCCTATCTACACGTCCCTCCATAATTAGTTATGACTGTATGCTGCGTGGAAGGGTCATCTTAGTTCCTTTCCCCAAAGTTGACCTATTTCTCCCAGATATTTTTTTTTTCATCTGGTTTATGTTCTCTATTGCTTATTTTACTCACAATTTCTCCCCTTTCTGGGAATATTTGAACTGATAATAAATGGATTGAGTCTAACAGGTTTTTTTGTTTCTTTGTTTTTTAAAGCATTTGCCAGAAAGGACAGGTAAGTAAAGAAGCCTACATGCTGTGAAGGTAAGTGAAGGAAAAAGTCCTTATGGAAAGGTACTGGCTTCTAAAAGAACACTTATAGTTTCTGGGAAAAACAGACATAGCTTTTAAACTTTAAGCCTCTTCTCTTGCATCATTAGCTCGAGCGCTGCAGCTGGAACAGGGCTAGTGTGTTTTGAAAGCTGTCCCTTACAGTGACCAGAATCTTAAGAGGGTCTCCCATTCTCCTGCATAGCTTGGGCTCAGAAAGTGCCATGTCTGCTGTTACATCATGTCTCCCCAAATTATCTCTCACAAACAGCTGTTGTTGGCTGGCTGGGTCCTCTTCTGAGACCTATGGGTAAAGATGCAGCTGCTGGTTAGTAAAGGGGCCCTGGCTTGTGTTATACTTAACTTCAGATCAGACACGTCTTCCTAAGGGAATGATATAGTTTGCCATGAATGATTTTGTATTAATATAATTTGTTGTTACTGTGTCAAGTGTGAGGAAACAGTTATATTAGCAGTACTGTATTTAGCAAGAGCAAGGCAGACGGTCCTGAGTTTTGCCACCTGTATATACAGGAAGCTTCATGGGGGTGGATATTCAAATGCCAGAAGCAGCCTTTCATGACTTTGCTAATGCGTAGGACACTAGTGATGTTCTGCTTTTCTCTATATTCACAAAATATACCCATTGTCTCTCTACTTTCCTTTTTAAAAAATTTAAAAAATTAAAAAATAGTTCTACTTCTTCAGGGTGCTCATGACTTCCAAGAAAAGCTGTCAAGAAATCCCTTTGTTACTTTTGGGGTTATAGGGGGCACCCTTTTTTTCTGTTTTGTATTAATATCAATCAGAATTATACCATCGTAAGTAGTAAAGGCTACAAACAAAATCTTTAGGGCATAAATACTTAAGAAACAGAAGTTAGTTGGCCACATAAGTCTCTCTTCTATACAGATAAATAGTGAGTTTTTTTTTTTTTTTTAACTGCATTTGCTAGAAGCATAGTCCGATTTGTTGGATTAGTCAAATCAAAGCCTTGCTTACCTGATATGAAAAGTGGTCTATTTCTCAAGTTGTTGCAGGTTCAGACACATTTGTATTGCTACAGTTTTATGGTGTTACTTTTTTTAGTTAAGTCTCACCTAAACCTTGACAGGCAGCTAAAACTTCTGTGCCAAACTGAAATGGGTTAGATGTGCAGAGAGGTAAAGGAAGTGGGAGCTAAGTGAAAGTGTCTAAAGCTGCCCAGTTAAATTTTCTGAACTCTGAGTTGTTTCCTATGCCATTTCCTTATCACCAGAGAGGACTTAACACAATAAATGAAGTGTATCCTTCCCCCAGAATATGTTTGGGGTAAGAGGCATTTCATAATAATTGAAGTTGCAAGGAAAATTTAGACCATAGTTATTCAAAGAAGTGTTCAGCTACCTTTGAGAACTAACACCTTTTTCCAGGAAATAAAGCTGAAGAGTCTTTCAGTGACCACAATCTCCACAAAGTTTCCATCCGCTCTTCCTAAAGCAGCTAGTGCAACTGTAATTTCGTTCATAATAGCTACTTATTGGTTAATGGTGGTATTTGCTTTTATGGTAGTGTTCAGGCGCCCCACTGGGTTAGGCCTCATACAAAAGTATTAGTTATATTTGAATTTCTTGCCCTTCCCCAGCAGAGTTGCATATAGCCAGTAACTTTTAAGTCAGGGTGTTAGTAATTAACATATTGTAAGATTCAAATAAGATTCAAATTAACATTTTTGTAAGAAAAGGATCTACAAGGAGACACCAGCAGTTATTTACATGCCTAGTGGCACAGCAAACAGGGAGCATAAAGACATGCCCAATCATACAAACGTATGATCAACCATACTATGTCAGCAGAAGCAGAATTTTATGAAGGAAGATAAAGGTTGTAATCGTGATTTTTATGGAGAGTTTGGCCCTCAAGGCTACATGGTACGGTTTTGTGTTTGTTTTTTAATTAAAACTGCACTAACTTAAACCCTAGACATAGAAATGAGTTTTTCATCAGCTTTCTATTCTGTGTAAAACAGGTAATTTGATATTTGACATAACACTAAACTCTCAGATATTCAAATAGAGATCTGGCTAATGTAGTAAGAGTCACAAATCAATTTAGTGAAAACTGAGTTTCTTTCAAAGTTATTTCAATGGAAAACTTTTAACTGTCTGGCCATATATGAGCAGGGCTGTCCTGAAAGTTGCATATGTTATTTTTGAGAAGTAATTTTCCCTACCCTTCTTAAGTTCCAAAAATGTTGAATTGATTTTGCTTCTCAATAACATACTTGGTAATAATTCCACACTGGCTGAATTCAGGCTTGGATCAGATACAAAAGAAAGAAAAAAATCAAGTAGCTGAGCGACTAAAAAGAACATTAAGACAGAGATACATATTTTAAAACAAATGTAGTATGAATTCAGAATAATGGTAATTTTGCTCCTAATGCAGTATAATGGGTAGAAGATTGCAGCTTATTGCAAAAGATGGTGCCTAGTTGCTGCCCAAGGCATAGCAATGGAAAGAAAGCAAGGCTTGTTAAACCAAAACTTTTTACGTTCCCATTGCTTTAAAGCATAACAATTTGTTATTGAGTAGAGCTGTGTGAGAGTGGTAGTAGAATTTTAAAAAGCATTTTAACATCTGAAATGCAATTTCATTAAAAGTATTTTTTTAATTTGATTCCTTTAGTAGCATACAAAAGCTTCTATGTGTCTACTTCAGAAAAGGGAAATAATATATTTGGGTTTTGTCTCTTCCTAAATTAAATTCTAGTGTAAAGACTTCAATTCCATTAGAGTTTGATATTGTTATGCTTTCTAATGGAAAATATGTTTCACTGATGTGTGTTTGACCACCTATTCTGCTGATGTGTTCCAGCAGTAAATTACTAAACTCTTCTTTTTGAATCATTTTACTAGCTGAGAAGACGGCCAGAATTTTTTTGCCAAAATTCCATTTTTCTCCCACTCCTTTTCCCTGGCCATCTGGGATTTTCAGAGAACAAGAAATGACAAGTGCCTTCTATATTGACAAGTTTAAACAATCTCTGCTGAAGGAAAATGTGCTTTCCACACCTTCATAAAAAGGAAAATAAGAAAGAGTCCTGCAGTAACCAAAGTCTGCTAGCGTACTAGGGAAAACACAATATCCTAAAAATTGCAGGTAGTTTTTGTCATAATGTGATGGTATGAAGAATGTGCTATGTCCATCGTAAAAGGAAACTGGAATGGTGTATATCTTGCAGCTGAACTCAAGACCTAATTCTGCCAGTTTCGCTGAGCGGTAAGTAGCTCTAATGGCATTATTTAAGCAAAAACACCTAAACTGACCTCTGAATTATAAGATAGGGACAGAGAAAGGAGGATATTTCCTTTAATGACACCAAGAGAAAACGAAAACATTTCTTCTGAACAATCTTAAAACTGCGCTGTATGAAAATACAAAGCAGTCACTACGTGAAATTTGTATTTGACTTTACTAATTTATGATGCTTTCAAATTTGCATGCTGTGCATGGTCAGCACACTTTGCATGGTTGTTTCCTTCAGTTGGGACAGCACATAGTAGCTTTGAGGGGAGCGTGAGCTTTACGCTCTCTTGGGGAGGAGATAATATATTACTCTGCATCAACAGGATGGAAAATCGAGCCCATAGTGATTATAGAGGAATTATTGCTGGAGTCTGATTTGCACACGTCTATCTGCATCTCATTACCTTCATCATTGCTAATGTTTATTTGTGTAGTTGAGTACTACTTCTGCAGTTCGCAGGCCTGATTGAAGGTTATAGAAATGGAAAACTTGTCCTAATTTTTTCATTAATTCAGTCCTCTATTTCAGACTGATATGCACATATTTCAAAATCTGCTTGCCAGAATGTGTTACTTTTGCTAATAATTTTTGTTATGAAAAGAGTCTCTGGCTAAGCTTAAAAAGTTTACAAAGTGAAAGAAAAAGTATTTCTAAAAGATGTTTGACAATAATACATAGATGATGAAATCGCAAAGCACCTCTGCAGTGTTGAAAGTTAAGAAAATGGGAAAATACAAGCTCTACATAGCAGTAGAGAAGGAAAAGATTATTGAATAATATTCACACAGCTCTTGGATGTTGTTTTAATCTCTCTGCATTCAAGCGTCCTGTTGATACAAATAGTACTTGCAGCAGCAACAGAGAGCTGAGCATCTGTTTGAGTATTTTGCTGTAGTGTGCCCTAAATCTGGTCTGCAAAGGAGATGGTGGGTGGCGAAGTTGTGTTGCCACACGTAACTGGTGAAGCACCTCTTTGCAGTGTGAGACCCACGGCTCTCTGAGAGAGACTTGGCCTCTCCCTGCCAGGGAAGAGGTAGGTTTGAATTCCCACAGGCAGAGGGTGGAATTCAGCCTAGATCCACTTTGTCACAGGGAAAAAGTTACGTATCCAAGGTTTGGGTAGCTGGGTGTGTGCAGCCAGTAGCTGAATCTTGGGAACCAAAGAGCTTTAATGTGAAAAATGGACACATGTGGGCAGCAGTGGAGTTCTTGGCTGTGGTAGTCAAAATGTGCAAAATATGTTAGCTCAGGCCTAGATGTAATAGATACCAGTAACTTTGAGCACAGGGAATATAGCAACATATGCAAAGTATTCCCTTTTACTATGAGAGGCATTCTGTGCAAAAGCAGCCCCCAGCAGTCTTGTTCAATCAGCCTGAGAACAGACTGAAATAACGAGCTGCAGGAGCTGTGATTTCTGCCCCACATCCCCTCCTAACAGAGCAAACTTCAAAGGCTGCTTCTGGCCACTGAAATGCCAACTGTATGAAAACAGTGGCCAAAACATGAGCAACCAGTGTGAGTTACTGAAACTGAATTATAAGCACCAGCTGGCTTCACTTCTGACTGAAGATCCCGTGCAACAAAACAGACCAGACAAAATCCCAGTGGAAATCCAGCTATCTGCTCCTGCTCGATGAAATCTGTGTGACGTGTGTCGCTTGGAAGCCTAGGTGGGTGTTCTGGTGTCATTGACCTGTACAAACACACCTTCAGGCAGAAAAAACATCTCTGCTGGCTTCCTCTTCCAGACGCCGGTTTGCACGGGCGGACGGTTAGGGCAGCGCCGGCGTTGTCGCGAGGAGGCTGCCCTTGACTCGCCTCTTCTGAGCTGAGTCATGAAGCGTGAGCGCGGCGCCGCGCGCCGCTTTGTCCCTCCTCCCCGGCCAGGAGGCGGCCGCGATTCCCGCCCGGAGGCAACACAAAAGCGGGATTTGGCACGGCCGAGCCGGTGTGCGGAGCCGGGCCAGCGCCGCCGGCAGCCCTCCGCCCCGCGAGGGCAAGCAGGGCCCCACCGGCAGCGCGGGCAAGGCGGCGCTTGCATGGAAAAGGCTTTCGCTTAGCACGCGGGCAGCTAAAATGCCCATCATTCAGAATCCCAAGATGAACAAGTTGAACCATCGGCTCGGTCAAGATTACTTATTTTCACTCTTCATCCGCTCTTGGTCTGGGGATTACTATTAAATGTTTTAAACCTTCCCAAACAGGCCTCGGGTGTGCCACAAACTATTCTTTGGGGTCTCTCCAGCCCCCACGCTGTTACTTGAAATCACTGCCTCCATCTGTAATTGTGTCCCAGAGCCTTTGCTTTAAATGAAAATGGCTTCAGGCTGAACTCTGACCCCTATTTCCATGCTCCAGAGGAAAGAGGCCCAGAGGGAGCTCGGCTCTGCAAAGCTCTAACTAAGGGCCTGCCTCTGAGTGAAAAGTGAGCTGAACTAGGTAGGCACACGTGTTTTGGCAGGTGAAATATTAATGGTTTCGTAACAGTACGAGCAGTTAGCCTGTGTCTGTGTCCCCTCGCTCTCCATCTGGGTGACTCCAGACACTTCGCAGACAGATCAGTGCTCTATTGCATTATATAGCAGAGAGAGTGGCCGGAGAGAGGGAGCAAGTCCCGAGCGCGACTTGCCGCCCGTCGGAACCCTCGTACCCTGCCGGGGCTCTCCGGGGGCAGCGATGGCCTCCGCCGCGTTAGCCGGGGGCTGCGGTTTCAGCCCCGCGCCGCCGGGTCGTGAGCCTGAGCACGCGCTTGCTTCCACCTAGAAAAGAGGTAGTGTGGGAGGGGAGCCAACAGCTAAACACTGGATTGTTTTTATTTTATTTATTTATTTAGAAAGCACAAAGGGCGTCTCTGAAGGCGGAAGTACTGCAACCACAGTATCTAGTGGCGCGGGGAAGGGATTACAGCTGGCAAGCAACACTTTCTCCAGCAAAGGCGTTTGACAAGCACATTTTCAGCTGTGTGCTTAAAATCCCCTTTGGACTTTATGTATACATAAGCAAAGTTAAGAATGATGGGCTTGTGAAGAATAGTGGTATGCTTCCAGCCTAGTTGTTTTTGGCTGAATGATTGACGATCGTGTAAGTTCATTCCAATCACTTGGATGGTCTAATTCTGCTCATTATTTTGAAAATGAAAACAGTGATCAAATTCTTAACTTTTTTATGCAGTATATGAATCAATCACTTTACATAATTAGTAAAAATCTACACATTGCAGCTGGGCTTTTTATTTTAATGCTTTGCTCAACAAGGAGGAGGAAATTAAAAGATGGAATGTTGTGTGGCTGGTGAGTGGCAGGCGGGACTGCTCATGGCAGTTCCCAAGGTAGGTGAGTTATCTGTAAGGTTTCTGTATGTTTATGACTTTTAAGGCCTAGAGATGAATTTCTCATACTTAATTTTCCTCATTTGTTGGAGGCCAAGCTTCCTATCATTTTATTTTGCCAAGCTACAAAAATGAAAAGCTTAGAATAGCTACACCTGTGTTTGGCTCTGGGTTTACATCTCCCTTTCACTGAAATCAGCAGCTTCCTGATAAGCAGACCTTGCTGCTGTTTTGCTTTCTTGTTCTCTTTTGTCTGACTGAAAACACAGGCTTAGGAGGTTTTACTTCATGTATGTTAACTCTTTTGCTTGTTTTATTCCTAATTCTGCAGTTCCCGTTCTCTCACATTCTCAGCAAGTATTATAGCACAGTAAAAACTGCCTGCTACAGACGAACCACAAGAGAGGCTATACTGATCATTGTCTTGTATCTCTAACTGCAGTAGTATGAGGCCTGCTTTATAGCCCATCCTTTGGGGCTTTTGTGCTTATTTTGAAGTCTCTGACATATGCTTACCATACAGGAATGGAGAACTGCATACAGAGGCTCTTAGGAACAGTGATGGTTTTTTTTGAACCTTGTGGGTGCTTCCCACGAGGGTACTTCCTGGCTGAGACCTGCCTAGCATGTTGTAAGAAATACAATATTATAAATCACGCTATCCTACTTAATCACTATGGCTTACCTTAGCAAGCCTTGAAAACTAGTTCCACTACTGCTTGAATGGTAGCTGGAGTGATTTTTAGTACTCAAGAAGTGCAGGATAGGCTGGCCCGCATGGGGAAAGCAGCACAGTTCTCGTACCACTTGCCATTGTGGCTCCATGGAGGGTTTCTGAGACACCAAGCTAGGAATCTGGCCAGGAAACCCACCAGGCAAGTCATCTCTGCAACGTAGTGTGGGACAGAACAGGGTCAGAGCCTGTTGCAGCTCTTGGATCACAGCAGTTACTGTGGATTTGCTTTGGTGTTTGCTACTTCGAGTTGTATTCCCTCCCCACCTGCACAATGTGTGTGTTTTCTTTTTTATTGTTTTTTATTCTGTGTTTGCATAAGAAGAAAGTGTGGACCCACAGCACCTGTTGAGTTTCTTAGCAATACCATGTTTTGGGCAATAGTTTGGGCAATAGTTAGCTTTCCTCATCAACATGCCCGAAGCAGATGAGCAACTGTGATCTTGTCTTTCCATAGGAGGAATGAAGGGTTTTGTAAGAAGTTTTGCTTTTGTGTGGAGTTACAGCTATTGCGTCTCCTCCCAGTAAAATAGAACAAACTCTGCAAACATCTATGAGGTGGTCAGGGCCAGAGGAGCTCCACAAGTGTCTACAAAATGCCTTTCAAGCGCACATATTTAAAAGGACATAGTGTTTTTACCACATGCTGTGCTTATAGAAATGAAAATCATTCCATTTTACTGCTGCTGCTTTCTGTAATATTTGGCAGCTGTTTTTTAAATGAAGGGAATTTAGAAAGCATGAACTACTTGATACTTGACTCTTTTCCTTTACCCCAGTTCATTGCATCTTCATTCAGCAGAATTTATGATAATTTCATTATGAATAAGAAGGGAAAGACAAGAACTTCGAGCTTTACAGCATAATTTGTCCAAAGACAAAGATATATTAAAGTACTATTTTTTTAAATGGTATGTAGTACTTTATGTGCACTTATTAAGACACTTCCTGTTAAGCACTGGATGCAAGTTCAAGCAAACTTAGGTGTTCTGGAAAACATTCAAATTGTGCAGTGATTTAGAGGAAAAAAAAAATCAAAGTGAAAGTGAGAACTTTTGCCAAGTGAGAACTCTGTGGCTTCAGAAAATGCAGTGAAATGTGCCACAGGATGGGCTCCACCATCCCTACCCAAAATCAATGTGAACACAGATGAGAAGGCTCCCTGTCGGATGCCAGTGTCTGAGAGCAGTGCCAGTGTAATGCTGCGAGGAAGGAGCTGTGATTTAAAGACCATAACTCTGTGAGGTACAAACAGTTTAACCAGAAAAACTGGCCTCTACCTGTGATTCCTGGTCACTTTATCCTAAAAATAAGCATTACAAAGGATCAGACAACAGGAACTTGGAGCTTTACTCTCTGTGCTAAAAAAAAAAGAGACTAGTCAGGTGTCATTCGCAAATGGGTAACTTCAGGGAGAGGTGCCTGCATCCTATAGCTGATGGGGCTGCTGGAGGTGCTGCTGCGGCTGCCCACATTGCCCCTGCCCGCTGCTTCTCGGAGCCTGGGCAGAGAGAAAGCACCAGAGATGCTTCATTGCTGCTATTTTGGGAGACACTGAAAGATGCAGCAGCAGCAGTTGGAAACGTTGCTGGTTTTGCTGAAATCACCATTCCAAAGCCACAGCACAGATTATTGTCATTGTTTTGTTTTTAAAGAAGCTCTGAGGTAGCTGGTCCTATGATCCAAAAAAAAAAAAAAAAAAAAAAAAAAAAAATCACTGTTCTCTCTCTTGTACAGTAATTTTTATTTTTTTTTCCTCCCAGGATCTGTTTTAGGGATTTACTGGATAACAAAATGCATGACTGGAAGAGGGAGAAACATACTGATATAAAATTGAAGCATAAAATGTTTATTTGATACATTTTTTAAAACAAAGTTGCTTGAGAACATAATGTAAAGTGTTGCTAAAAGAGTATATGGATTAGCAAAACCACTGTGAAATGCCAAAAAGTTTGCTACTCTAAGACAAACATGGTGGTGAATGACACTTTAAAAGCCTGTAAGCAAAATTCAGTGAAACTAAAACTCAGGCGCTTCTGTAATTAATACTTGCTCTCATCATATTTAGAAGAATGAACGGAGTGAAAGGTAAACAAAATGTATCCCATGACTGTTGTATATTGCCATTGTTAGATCAGTAGGTACCTGCATATTTTCTGCTGTGGCTTATCTGTTTTAAGTCCCATCCCAATTTGCAAGTGGTGTGCGTGTATATACCAAGAAAATAAAAAGAGGTTAATTGGATCAGCTAGGTAATTCAGTGGACAACTACCCCCCTCCCCC